>JAZBQP010000086.1:0-83156 GCA_038407015.1 Ceratocystis ficicola | reverse complement strand
GGTTTTTCCCCCCCCCCCCCCCCCCTACCATCATCATCATCCACTCTTTCTCTTTTCCTTTGTATTTTCAGATCATTCTTTCTACTTATGCACCAAGCTGGAGAGAAACGTTTTTTTCTTTTTCACCTTTCTCTCTCCTCTGGTGTTATCATTCGTTAAACTTTTTCCACGCTTTAGTTCTGGCTGCCCCGCCATTCATCCTATTTCTTTGACTGTTCTCCTATCTTCATATGCTTTCTTCTACTTTCTCTTCTTTTAATCACCCCTGGTTTGGTTTTTTGACTCTCCGTTTCTCTGAACTTTTCTGTGGTTTTTCTGCCTTCCCTCAATCTCTGTATATCTGGTGTTGATATTCGCGTCTTGCTTCTGACGCTCCATTTATTGTCATTTTTTCTTTCACCCATATTCATACTTGCGCATTCTCCAGTACTTTTCCTTTTCTTGTGTGTTGTTCTTTTTGTCATCTTTTTCCCTATCATCTATTCCCTTTCCTCATTACATCCCGTGTGTTATTTTTTTTTTACCTCTATCTCTATTACTTTATTTCGTCCTTTTTGATTCTCCTTCTTCTAGTCTCTTTGGGGTCAAAAAAGCCGGTCTTTGGGCAATTTTTATTTCCCTTTTTATTTCACTCTTTTTGTCTTTTCCTTTCTACCAGTTTCCTATCCTCGTTCATGTGATACTACCGTTGTACGCGTCGATGTATTAGACGCGTTTGTGACAAGGGCGGTGAGACACGGCAGAAATAGACGTGTGAGCTGTGGTATCACCAGTGCTCTGGGTGTCCCGCCGGAAGCCTCAAGGGACGGAGCGGAGTAAAAAATGGGGATCCTATTAGGCCGGCGATATGATGTGGAGGGACGAAGATTCCAAGCTGTCGGCGCTCGTATTGCTCTATTGGCAGCCATGGACAACTTCATAATAGAGAGAAAGGATTCATTTTGCATGGGGGTGTGTGGTGCAACTTCTCTCCTAGTACTAGGAAACAGATGGTGTGCCTGTACTTGTACCTTGCTGCCTCTATACTGTACCTGCTGCCTTGTCGGTCTGGACCCTGTTTCCTCTTAACTCATCTGCACTAAATGCATGTGTCTGTCGCTTGTGCAACGACAGGAAAGCCCCACTCGGATCCCGCTAGAAACGGCAGGAAGTGAAAAGTGCGAAGATGTGTCATACCAAGAGCAAAAATTCAAAAATTAAATAGTAGAGGCTGTCTTTATGCATTATTCCTCATTTTCTCTGTCGAGCTTCCCCTCATAAAGCCTTAAAAAGCACATCAACGTCATCGTTAGCCTCCTTTATTCTGCCTCTTTATCTTTTCTACAAAAAACTGCTCTTTTTATCGGCGAGACCCTTGTTTCGCTCCTTCCAAAGTTAGTCTCCTCCGGTTATGTGACTGCGAAAAAAAAAAAGAAAAAAACTTACCCCGCCATTATTCGCTTCTTCATCCCACAAAAAAGGAGCAAAGTTTCTGGTTTTCTTTTTGTTTTATTGTCTAGATAGCTGGTCTTTTTTTTTTCCTAACTCTTTTCCTCTTATCAGTCTCTTTCGAACGTGCATAACAAAGAAGCTTGATTCCCGACCATACGATCAAAGAATTACTCGCCTTAAGACAAGCCACTCCTAACTATCAACAATGTCCGACCCCGCTGCTACCCCTGCGGTTGCTACACCGCCTACTGAGCAGCTAGCTAAGTTGCTTCTCGACGATGTCACTGGCGAAATGGTCTCCAAAACTGAGCTGAAGAAGCGTCAGAAGGCTCGTCAGAAGGAGGCCGAGAAGGCCAAGAAAGCCGCTGCTGCCCCGCCCAAGCCGGCGGCGGCGAAGAAAACCAATGCCGAGGCTGACGAGAAGGAGTTGACTCCTAACCAGTACTTCGAGATCCGCAGCCGCAACATAAGCAAGGTGAGTAGACGGAGGAGAAGACGCAGAATAGCTGTTAGAAAAAAGAGGGCCAAATTTTGATGGTATAGCCCATGGCAATTGACTAACGCCTTGATTTCCCGTCCAGCTCCGCGAATCCAAATCTCCCAACCCGTACCCCCACAAGTTCCATGTTGACTACGACCTACGCAAGTTTGAGAATGAGTTTGGCTACCTCAAGTCGGGCGAGACCGCCAAGGACAAGGTCATCCGTCTGGGCGCCCGTATCTACACCAAGCGTACATCTGGTGCCAAGCTGTGTTTCTACGATGTAAGTTTCTTATCATGTACCTCTAGATTGTCGGAATGTCTAGGCCCATACTAAACTACATCATAGGTCCGCACTGAGGGCGTCAAGGTCCAGGTCATGTGCCAGGCCCAAGAGGTCTCTGAGGGTGCTCCCAGCTTCGAGTCTCAGCACGAACACCTCCGCCGCGGTGACATCATCGGTACGACTTTAATCAGAATTCCCTTTTCCTTTTTTTTCTCGTTTCTTTTTGTGCCTCACTATCTCTCTGACTCGGCATTCTAACAAACACTATATAGGCATTGTTGGTTACCCTGGCCGCACCGCTCCCAAGAGCAAGATCGAAAAGGGCGAACAGGGCGAGCTTTCGATTTTCGCCACCGAGATTATCCTTTTGACTCCTTGCCTACACGCCATTCCTGACGACCACTATGGCTTCAAGGATCACGAGGAACGCCACCGCAAGCGCTACCTGGATCTGAGTAAGTTTACGCCTGCTCCAGCGAACACCAATTATTTGCAACTACGTTCTAGCATGGCCGACTAACATGGGCGAACTTTAGTCATGAACAAAAAGACCCGTGAGACCCTCATCACCCGCTCGCGCATGGTCACCTTTATCCGCAAATACTTTGACGACCGTGACTTCATCGAGGTTGAGACCCCTATGATGAACGCCATTGCTGGTGGTGCCACGGCTAAGCCTTTCGTCACGCACCACAACGATCTGGACATGCGCATGTACATGCGTGTCGCTCCCGAGCTTTACTTGAAGATGCTGGTTGTTGGTGGTCTAAACCGTGTGTACGAGATTGGTAGACAGTTCCGCAACGAGGGTATTGACCTAACCCACAACCCCGAGTTCACTACCATCGAGTACTACCAGGCCTACGCCGATTTCCACGATGTCATGGAGACCACTGAGGAGTTGGTCAGCAGCCTTGTGTTCACCCTCAAGGGCAGCTACGAGACCGAGTTCACCAACCAGCATGGCCAGACCTACAAGATCAATTGGGCTAGACCCTGGCGCCGTGTTGACATGATCCCTGCTCTAGAAGAGGCTACCGGCGAAAAGTTCCCCCCTGCTGACGAGTTACATACTGCTGAGTCGCTGGAGTTCCTCAAGGGTGTACTGAAGAAAATGAAGTTGGAGTGCAGCCCACCCCTAACTAGCGCCCGCATCATCGACAAGCTTGTCGGCGAGTACATTGAGAACACATGCATCAACCCCACTTTCATCCAGGGCCATCCGCAAGTCATGTCGCCGCTAGCCAAGTACCACCGCAGCACGCCAGGTCTGTGTGAACGTGCAGAGGCCTTTGTAGCTACCAAGGAAATCTGCAACTTCTACACTGAGTTGAATGACCCCTTTGACCAACGTCTACGCTTTGAAGAGCAGGCACGCCAGAAGGATCAGGGTGACGATGAGGCCCAGTTGATTGACGAGAACTTCTGCACGTCACTAGAGTACGGTCTGCCTCCTACTGGCGGCTGGGGTCTGGGAATTGACCGTCTAGTCATGTTCCTGACCAACAACTACTCCATTCGCGAGGTCCTGGCTTTCCCTTTCATGAAGGAAGAGAAGAGCCAGCCCAAGGAGAAGTTGGCTGCTGAGGAGGTTGGCGTTAAGCCCGCTGCGGCACAGTAGAAGAAAGCGCTGTGCATAGGCTGACAGGTGCATTATCTAGTCGGTTCATTTCCCACAAGCACAAGATAAAAGGCGTTCGGATGGCAGCAGACCACGTGGGTGCTTAATGTGTCCTGGGGGTTTTTTTTGGTTTAACACAACGGAATTAGGGTTTAAAGAATTCAAAAAAAAAAAGAATTTAGCAACTTGTGATGATGCGTGATGTCTATTGCAAGAAGGAAAAAACCCTCAAGCTGTGACAGGAAAAAATGAAATTAGTGGAAAGGACAGGGCATGGAATTCTATAATACACTGTTCACCTAGGTGAATCAAAATACGGCTAGCCTATACAAGGTAGGGCATAGCAGCACGTAATTTACACAAGACATGCAGAATGGTCCAGCCAGTGACGGCCTTGACTACCTACATTCACGGCTCAAAAGATAAGACTTATCTAGCTTGCCGGTTCATCGACTCATCGGCTTGGAAGCTGCTGCGATCTTTTGCTCCAGCATGCGAACTGTGCTCTTGGGAATGCGAAGACGATGGCACAAGACAAGGGCACCTGTCAGCAGTGCTAGAGCGCCAGCTTGATGAGTGGCAGCTAGATGGGTGGGAACCATATAGATCAGCGTCGAAATGCCTAGAGCGGCCTGCAGGCAGACTAGATGCACTAGGCCAAGCGTGCCTTTCTTGACATTGGGCGGCAGTGCCGCAGCTAGAGGGCCGCGGCGTGAGTATGCAAACAGAGCTAGAACGCAAGAGAAGGTGGTCATGGCTAGGATGCGGTGGTTCAGCTGCACAAGGCTAGGGTTTTCCAGTATGTTGCGCCACCACAAATCACTGCCATCAGCACGCCGACTGTAGAAAGAGTCCCACAGCTCGGCAGCCGGTGGTGTCAGCCCTAAGCCCATCATAGGGAATTCATTATAGATCAACCCAGCGTCGAGGCCAGCAACTAGGGCGCCCGACATGGCGGTTGTGAAAATCAGAGCAGTGATGGCAGTAGTGATTGTGCGGAAGCGTGTAACAGCTGGCGCAGCAAGGGCGCTGGCTAGTTTCAAGCCTGCGGTAGGATCAGCAAGCAGACGCCGCGTGCGCAGAACTGTCACGGCCGACAACAGCATCCAGGAGTAGCAGACAAAAGCAGTGCCCAAGTGAGCGGCTAAACGGTACTGCGAGACACGCGGGTGTGAGCCAGGCGCAAACAAATCGTCCTTCAAGCCCGACTTGACCATCCACCAGCCAATGAAGCCCTGGAAACCAATTAGAGTGGAAATACCAAGCAAGTTAGTGGCCATTCTGCGTGAAACGCGTCGGCGGGCAATGAAGTACAGTGCAGGAAGAACAAAGGTGATGCCGACAGTGCGGCCCCAAAGACGGTGTGACCACTCCATGAAGTAGATCTTCTTGAATTCATCTAAAGTCATGTTGGGGTTCAGGATGGCATATTCAGGCGAGGCTTTATACTTGGTAAACTCGGACTCCCAGTCCTCCTCATTGCGAGGTGGCATGGAGCCTGTTACAGGACGCCATTCGGTGATACTCAGACTAGAGCATGAGGTTAGGATTAGCTTTAGGATGACGATGATCGTGGAGATGGGGAGCAAGGCAGGAATGAACAAAGAGAGGGGAGTAAGAGGGGAAAGGCAAGGGAAAATTTACCCAGACTCAGTCAGGCGCGTAAGACCGCCCCAGACAACAATACCAAAGACACTAACAGCACTAGCAATGAGCCAGACAGCGACAGCCTTAGAAGTGGTTTTTTCCGGGAACGAGGAAGGCGAAGGGGGCGAAGAAGACGAAGAAGACGAAGACGGCGAGGAAGACGGTGAAGAAGTAAAGGCAGGTGCCACCTGCATCTTGATCTTGGGAGCAGCGGCAGCAGGAGCGCCAAGCTTGTGAGATGCATTACTAAACATGCGCATCTGCATCTTGACAGCAGCGAGAGACTGAAAATTGGACTGCTTTACAGATATGGCAGCCATATAGATGCTAGGGCGAGGCGCTAAATTGAGAGGAAGCGGGAGACATTGGCGGGCAGCAGCAGCCAGCACCGGGGCCGGGCCCGGAGTAAGTTTGAGGGCCATCGGCAAACGCCGGGCACCAGGCATAAGAAATGCCATATTTCAAAGAATCCAAGCTGCCTGATTGCGCAGCAGTAAGAGTAAAAATAACACAGGAAACTGAGAAATGAGAAATGAGGCTCTAGGGCTCTCAAGATGCCAACCAGCAAGATGCTAGCGACCTTCAGAAATCATTCGATTTTCATTGGCGATGTTAAAAAGAAAACGCCACATTATATGATCAAGATGTGGCTGGATTAAAGTTAAGTGTGGCGCTAGTGCCATGCTAAAAAAAAAAAAGCTCTCCGCCTTGACTTTTGGACGGCAGAAAAAACTAGACGCAAAAAAAATGGAGGATGTCATCAATGGGCAACATTTGGACCTACTAACCAAACCTACACATCAAACCACACATACACAGGAATACACACACATTTATAATGCCTGGACGTCAATCACATGGCCGCCAGTCGCATGGAAGGCCCCTAACAACTGGCCCCAAGAAGAAAACTGCTGCACCCAGCAGACGAAGCACAGCCCGAGCGCAAGCAACCGCCCTAGATGCATACAACATCGCCGCAAAGCAATTTCCGCAGAAAGAGAAACGCACACCTCGCTCACGATTTATGGACCTTGAGGAAGATGAGAATGAACCTGAAGAGACTGCCGAAGCTAGCAGAAGGAATCGCCACAACAACGACGAGGATGACGAGGATGACGATGCCGATGCCGATGACGATGAGGGCGATCGTCGCCCAGCGCAAAAACGTGGCCGTAGAGAGGACGATGGCTCGGATGTCGAATATGGAAGCGATGAATCAGGCAATGAGTGGCGCATCAACGGGCGGATTCATGAAGACGAGGACTCGGAGTTGGACAGCGACGAGGCCTTTGGCGAGAGCGACCAAGAGATGTTTTCTGGGTATGCCTTTGGTGGGAGCACGTCCAAGTCAAAAAAGGTTCGATTAACCATGCGAAATAGCGGACATGACGCACACTCAATACTAAACTTTACTAACACTGTTTGATGCACAGAAAAACTCTGACGATGAAGAGGAATACGACTCCGATGCAAGCTCTCTAGGATCTGATGCTGTAGACCTTGCTACAGCTCTTGACATGGCTGAAGCAGAGTCTTCGGAAGAAGAGGCTCAAGAAGCCGACTCCGAGTCTGCTTCTGGCTCTGAAGACTCTAGCTCTGAAGAAAATTCCGAACAAGATTCCTCTGATGAGGAATCCGACGATGATGTTGACGGCCCTACCAAACAAAAAGTTACTCTGAAGGAGTTAGCTAGCGAGTTTGCTGGGTTTGACGATGATGACGACGACAAGGCCACATCTGCCGGCAAGCAAAAGATTAGCCTCAGCGATCTAGGCCTAATAAAAACCCGCGATGCCAACATCCGCAAGTCCGTCAAACTTCTGAGCAAGGAAGAAGCAGACCCCCGCGGTGCCAACGCCAAGCTTGCCGTACCGCTAGCCCCACTGCAGCAGGCCCAGGTCACGCGCAAAGTTGCTTTCGAGAAGTCAGCCGAGACTCTGGATCGCTGGACCGAGACCATCAAGGCCAACCGCCGCGCCGACCATCTCCAGTTCCCTCTGCTTCAAGACACACCCAATGCTAGTCTCTCGTCCAAAGAATTCCGCCCCATCACAGCAGCCAATGCCTCTAACGAGCTTGAAAAGACCATGCTTGATTTACTTGCGCAAAGTGGCATGTCACTCGAGCGCCCCAAGAAAAAGCCCATGGACGACCAGGGCAACGAGCTCACACCCGAGCAAGTTGCCGAGCTTGTGAACAAGCGCCGCAGGGAGCGTGAGATGCGTTCACGCGAGCAAAAGCGCGCTAAGCGAATCAAGAAGATCAAGAGCAAGGCCTACCACCGCATCCACCGCAAGCAGGCACAAAAAGACGAGATGGCTATCCGCGCTGAGATGGAGGCTAATGGCGAGCTAGACTCAGAAGCCGAGCGTGAGGACGCTGCCCGCAAGCGTGCGCTAGAGCGTGTAGGTGCTCGCCACCGTGATAGCAAATGGGCCAAGGCCAACTCGCGCACTAAGCGGGCAGTCTGGGATACAGACTACCGTGAGGGAATCGAGGACATGGCTCGTCGCGAGATAGAGCTAAAGCGCCGCATTGAGGGCAAGGACAGCAGTAGTGACTACTCCGACGACGATGACAGCGACAACGATAGTGATGCTTCGGGAGAAGACAACGATGTGGACGAAAAAACGCGCTTACGCCGGCAGTTGGCCAAGCTCAAGGCTGAGAGAGACAATGATGGCTCGTCCAGCCAGCTCAACAAGATGGACTTCATGCAGCGTGTAGAGAGCCAGCGCGCACACGAAAATGACACCATGATCCGCGAAATCGAGCGCATGCTAGCATCGGACAACGAGGAGGAGTCGGATCCTGAAAACATGGTCAACGGCCAGGTTGGTCGCCGGTCATTCGGAGGTGCCCGGACCAATGAGGCTAGGATTGAGACAGCCATGGATGTGGATAGCGACAGCGACGCAGCTGATGAGCGGCCAAAAAAGGTGGCCAAGACGGCAGCGTCAAAATCGGCACCTATAGCCGTCAGTGCACTTGTCCGCAAAAGCGATCAGCGCAAAGCTATTGGCCGTGCGGCCACCGAGGCTGAAGATGATGAGGTGGAGTTTGTGCTTGACAACAAGGGCGCTGATCTTAATACGGGCGATGCCTGGGCTACGGTGGCGCGATCAAAGAAGCCAAGCCGCAAGAGCAAAGTAGCCGCATCATCGCGAGCAGTAGAGCTGGATATCTCCAGTGCTACAGCCATGGTGCTTAGTGGCGGCGGTGATGCAGCTGTTGCCTCTGGGGACGCAGTTCCTGCGACACCATCGAACAGACCGGTCAAGAAGCAGACAAAGGCCCCTATAGCCGATACTGGCGCTGACACATCGTCCTCGGAGGGATCAGATTCGGAGTCCGACAACGCCATCCATCATCCCCTAGCGCTCCGCAGCGAGCGGGATCTAATTGCACGAGCATTCGCGGGCGGCGACGTAGTGGAGAAGGCATTTGAGGCGGAAAAGGAGGAGGTGATTGCTGAGCAGGAAGACAAAGTCGTTGACAATACACTGCCAGGCTGGGGCGCATGGGTTGGCGATGGCATATCCTCACGCGAGGCTAACAAGCACAAGGGCAAGTTCACCACAACAATTGCCGGTGTTAAGCGCAAGGACCGCCGTGATGCCAAGCTATCACGCGTCATCATCAATGAAAAGCGCGTGAAGAAAAATGACCGTTACCTGGCTTCGCAGCTGCCGCATTCTTACGAGACTGCCGACCAGTATGAGCGGTCAATACGCATGCCGGTTGGCCCCGAGTGGATGACCAAGGAGACGTTCCAGGCTTCAACAAAGCCCAAGGTGCTGCTGAAACAGGGCATCATCAAGCCTATGTCACGGCCCATGAGATAGGACGGAGACGTAGAATGGTAGGGAGATGGCGGGGGGCGGGGGGAGGGGGGCGAAGTTTCTCGAATTGTTCCGTGCCGTTTTCATCTTGTTTTTTTTTGGGGTGGGGAGGGGGGGGGATGATTCTATATCAACGTCTACTGCTCTTTATAGACATGCAACATATCGGCTCATAGTGAAAGTAACATTATTTTATTTTCGCCCTCCTCAATCTTGATGCCACAATCCCTTGTTCATTATCTGTCGTGCCAGTCCACTGCGGCATGAGAAAGGTAGGCTGAGCAAGAGAAGGCAGCCAGCCAGCTGTCTTGCTGTGATTCTAGGTTTACATGATAGTTTGGGCAGCCGCTATACGAGCACAATAAAGTGCCTTGCTCTACAAACTATTGTCCGTTGAGGTGAATGGGATAAGCTCCCATAAAGACCGGATGTAGCACTACAGAAGCCCGTTGTCCGAGAAGCTCTAAGATAACTAGGCAAATGTCAGCCTTAAAAACATGGAATATTCCACCTCAAGCGACCGAGATAACCTTCAGGGCGCATCGCTAAAGTCCGGTTTTGGTTATAAATATAGCCGCAAATAACTCTATTTTTAACATCTCCGCAGCTGTGCGCAATCCAAGAAGCATGACAGTTCCCTCCAGGCTGTAAGGCAAGTCCCGAGACAAACATCACTTTAAGCGCTTTTGACAGTTCGAAGCCCTCCATAACTACAGCTTAGTGTGGTGCATGGTTTCGTCATCAAGTCCCAGTTTAAGCGACAGAATAGAACAGAATCAGGCACAAGAAAACTCAAGAAAAAAGTGTGTATTGATGATTTTTAGAAAGAGATGTATTGTGACGTGTGAACGATCAAGTGGACCTCGTGAAACTATATGATGAGACGAAAAGGATGATGAAAAAACAGCCGACACAAAAGAAAAAGCGAGAGATCAGAACAGATGACAAAAGAAACGCAAACAAAAGACACCTGAAACCGGGAATGAGACCAGACAAGACAAAACGATAAAATACACGCAAAGAAAAGAGGCAAGGAAAACGGAACAAGAATAGCCAATGTTACAACAGAACTAGATAAGTTCATGTTTGCTGTGGGTGCGAAGTGATGTATGGAAAAGAGATAAAACAAAAGAGACTTGTAGGACAGGTAGAATGGGTGCTGTACGATGACGAAAAAGTAGTGAGAGGATGCAGTCTCCACAAGGTCAGGCGCGAGCCCTTCCAATCCTCCCAAGTCTATCCACCTTAAAAGAAACATAAAAAATAAGAATCTATCGCAGGCACGAGATGTTTCTCCTGGTTATAAAGTGTGATGCAGTTTTCTTGTGAAGCTGCTAGTGTCTCATTTTGCATTTGCAATTTATAGCGACGCAGGGCTGGCGTAGAAGGCTACAGCAATGATAAAGTACAGACCAAGAAGCATTGCACCCTCTAGGTAGTTGGAGCGGCCGTCCTGCACCGTGTACGTAACCACAAGTACAGAGAAGGCAAAAGCAACGGTCTGGAACATCTCAAAGTGCAGCGTCATGGGCTGACCCATGATCCAGCCGACAATGACTAGGAAGGGAGTCACAAGCAGGGCGATCTGGATGCTAGAGCCAATGGCGACACCCATGGCGAGGTCCATCTTGTCGCGGATAGCGACAACAACGGCGGTCACGTGCTCGGCGGCGTTACCGACAATGGGAATAAGAATCAGACCAATGAAGCTCTTGCTGATGTGAGCCTCCTCAACCAAGTTGTCGATGCTGCCAACAAGGTAATCGGCGCAGATGGACACGAGAATAGTAGTAACAACCAAGACGCCAATGGCAGCCCAGGGCGACAAAATAGGTTCTTCCTCGTCTTCAGAGTCGACGGCAGTAGCGCTCTCGACATCAGAGGCAGCAGGAGATTCGGGAGCACCGGTGAACAGGTTCTTGTGGGTGCGCAGCTGGAAGACAAGGTACATGACATACAGGACAAGCAGAATAATGGCAGTGTAGCGAGACAGCACGAGGATGGTGTGCGACTGCTCGCCATCGTCACTAGTGCCCTGCAGAACGGATGATAGAGCGGCGGGGATGACAAGCGAAGCAGCAGCCAGGGTCATCAGTGAGCAAGTAGTTTGGGCAGTAGCCGAGGCAAAGACCTGCTCACGGCCCTGGCCGGTGTTGTCGGTCATGTTCACAAGGCCACCGAAGAAGAAGCACATTCCCATGACAAGCAACAGGTTAGAGAGAATGGATCCTAGCATAGAGGCCTGGACGACTTCGATCTGGCCATCACGGAGAGCGACAATGCTGACAATCAGCTCCACGGCGTTGCCAAAGGTGGCGTTCAAAAGTCCGCCGAGGGTTTCACCCAGCTTCATCGAGATTTCTTCAGTGGCGAAAGAGAGAACGGCGGCGAGAGGAATGATGGCGAAGAAGTTAATAGTAAAGACAGTAGTAGAGTCCCAGTTGTTTTCCCCGGCATAGATACCAAGAGGAACAGCGATGAGGAGAAAGTTAACATAGCCTAAAAAGAGAATTCAAAGCGCGATGTTAGTGGGCGCATTGCAAGCATAAAGCAGACACAGATTGAGGGAAAGCCCAGACTAGGAATAGAGACAATGACGAGCCAGATTGAGAGGGCGTGGCCGAAGGGCGACTTACTGCTGAGGAGCGTGACCTTGAACACATGCCAGACGGTTGCAAGAGTCTTGACAGCTACATTTTGGCTTTCGGTACCGGGAGTCGAGTGGCTATTGAAGAGGACCTTGCGCCATACAGCGCCGTCGTCATCGTCGTGGTGGGCCAATGGATGGGAGTGGGCCGAAGCAAGAGTAGAGGATGTGAGTTGACGGCTCTGAGAGCCCTCACCGAGAAGAGGGCTACGCTCGCTAGTAGCACCCTGCATTTTGGTAGACAAAGAGGAGGAGCGTCGGAATTTGTTGGTGAAGTTGACGTTTGCTGTTTACGCCAACAGACGAGCGGGCGGATTAGTAAAGGTAGAGGAACGCGCCGTGCCGATAGATGCAAAGGAAAAGAAGGGGTGCAGAAGGGTATGGGACAAGGGAAAACAGAACAAGAGAAACAAAAAAGAAAAAAGAAAGGAACGACTAAGAAGAAAGAAACGGGGTCAAGAAGAGGCGGAAGGGGGAGAAGAAAAGGGAAAGGTGGGATGAAGGGACAGAAAGGTGGCAAATGACGAGAAGAAAAGAAGAGGAAGAGAGCCAAGTAAGTAGTAGTTTGTCGAAGATGGCTCAGCTCGAAACCAGTGAAAGGAATGGCAGAGGATGAATTGATAGACCGGACAACGACAGAGAAACAGCAGGGGTGCTGGTGGTTTGGGCTTGAGCAGGCTCTAGTTGCGTTGTGGGTGTGTTGTCTTGCTTTGTGCTTTGCGTGCAGAGCGGTGGTATATTAGACGTTGGATGGGGTGTATGGATGATGGATGGAAGCGGCAGAATGAGCAAAAAGAAAATAAAAATGGGTCGCGCGAACAAGCCAAATACCAGAAAGGAAAAGTGGATCTCTAAGGAAATAATAAATGACCAAATGGACGGATGCAAGCCGACAACACAGCAGCAAAACAAGGGCACAGAAAGAGTCAAAGCCGACGGTAATATAGACAAAGAACAAGAGAGGGGATGGCGACAAGGACTTGGACTAGGACTAGGCTGTCTAGGTCTGGGAACTGAGACTAGGATGACTGGGGGATGCGGCGGTTTCGTTTGATTGAATGAAGCTGGGGTCACAGGAGCGACCAAGTTTCAAACAAAAAAAAAAGCCCAAGGGGGAAACGGAAAAAGACGAAGTGGAAGAGGAAGTGGAAAAAGGGAAAAAGGCGCGAGAAGTTGGATTTTAGGCCCAGGAGCTGAGCGGAAGTGATGGACGATGGGGTTACAACGCTAGACTGTATCTGGAGGATGAAGGAGACGATGACGAATAGACTTGGCAGGACAGCACCAGCGACAATGGCAGCAGCAACACGGTTGTTATATCATCGGTCGAGTTTGCGGTTGGAGAGACCTGTGGCTCGGAGAAAGAGAGGATCGAATCGAGCCAAGCTAGGCCATCATGATTTTCCGTCTGTTTGCGATTTGTGGACTGTCTCGCAGGCACAGCACTGGCTGGCTGAGCACTGGCAGCGAGCGTGCGGGGAGGGGTGTGCTGCGCATACGCGTGTGCATGTGCATGTGCATGTGAGATAGAGGGAGAGAACGTGTGTGTGTGTGTGTGTATGATTGCCCCCTAAGCGGCTTGGATCTGTGAGATGAAAAAGCATCACCACTCTACGCACCTACGCGCGAGCCCATCGCAGCACATACGCACACAGCGCAGTGAGCCGGATTGCAAGTACAAAGGAACGTGTGCTGCACAATCAAATCAAAGCACAAACCATCTAGCTGCGTGGCTTAGGGCTTGGAAGAGAGGCTTTTTCTGGGTCCTTTTTTTTTCACATCTGTGGGTGTCCCAAGAAAGCAAGTGCCTCCTTTGAAAGGCAGTGGTGATGATTCCTTTGGCGGTGAGAGCTGGAACGGAGGAGCAGGAAGGGAAGAGAGGAATATGGGAGGCTTTGAGGGCAGGTGGGTAGCCCAGATCACGGGTCAGGCCCACCAGCCGTCTGGTCATCTGGAAATGTACATGTACATGTACATTGAATGGCAAGGCATGCATACATCGATACAGGTACTTCCTGTATTTAGCTAGCCGGGAGCTTAGGGCTAGAGTTGGTACCATGACATGACACGAACAGCAGCTGCCTCGTTTGGGAGGGAAGGGGGGTGACTTTTGTGCGGACACGCACACACAAAAAATAAAGAGAGGGACAAGAGCAGCAGCAGCAGCAGCAGCGGTGGGCGGCGACGGCGAGCTCAGGTCGTTCTCGACAATTTTGCGAGCGAGATGAGATGAAATGAGGTGCAGTATAGTGGAAGTGCAGAGGAAGTGTAGAGGAAGCGAACGAATCAAACGAATCGAACGAAAAAGAGCTCACTTACGGATAACCATGGTGTTGGGCCAATTTAGACGTGAGCCAAGCGATGCTAAGCTCTGATCTGCCGCGAATCCGAGTGTCGAGGTGTTATGAGGTAAGATGTGAAGAATACTAGCGAGAAAAGAAGACAAAGAGAGAAGAAAATCAAGCACGGGAGCAAGAGGGAAAGATTATTCGAGAGGAGGGATTAGAGGAAAAAATAACCGCAGACTTATCGGAAGGAAACCAAAGCGAACAGCAGTGCGCCACAGCTTGGGTCTCTGGCCTATATCAATGGAGAATACAGCCAGGTTTCTCAGCCTGCATTCGGGTTAAAGCTACGGCAGTACAGCGAGAGGAGAGATTCATGCTATCAAAAAGTCCTGCTGCTTTGGGGTTGTACGCGAAAGAGGGAGAGGGAGAAATGGCAGAGAGGCAAACCACCAGCCAGGAATACAACAAGCAAATAAGCCCTTGCTTGTTCAGCTCAGTTGCCACGCCTTCAGTGTGCCTTAGCTGTCTCAGCCTGTCCCAAAAGCATACAAATTACTGATTTCTAAACAAGCTCTACCCTGCCTTGTGTGAGCGTCGCAGGCATGCCCTACCCCGGGCCTCCCTACAACTGGCTGCCCCGTTTTTGGACGGAAATGTCTGCATTTGCCAGATCCGATGTGGTTCTTTTTCGTACAGATACATAAGCTTTGATGCTCTGGTAGTACGACTCGATTGCCAGTGCTGCTATCTTTAAAGCTGACGGCGAAGGGCTAGAGCACAAGTTTAACTACTGTTTCGTGCAAAAACCTGAAAGGTTCATGTGCATGAGCCTGCTCAGTGTAACCCTACACTTCCCACAGAACACACATTCTTACTTGACGTGACACGTATTGATGTGCGCAAAAGCCCAAGTCTAGCACTCGTACCTGTACTTTATCGCATCGCAGCCCCACGTCATTCTGTTTTCTTTTTGTTCTTTCCCCCTTCTCCGTCTTCCTTTTTCCGCTTCCTCCTCCCCTTGCCTCTTTGGCGACGGACGGCGATCAATTTGTCGCACCATCAAGTGCCGCACCCATGGCCAGCTGCGGCCAGCTGCAAGTGCTCAGCCAGCTGGGCCAGGGTCGTGATCGTGGGCTGGCCTCTGCCGCTTTGGCCCTAGGTCCCGAGCCTGGCCAGTTCGGCCATGCATGCTTGCTCTGTAAAGCAGGGCTCTTGTTTTTCGCTCTATCTTTGCTCTCTTGGCTTTCTCTTTCTCCAGCACTGCCTCCTCACGGTCAACAACGAGGTGGGAGGTGAGGCGTCAAACCTTCCGCCTGCTCCTCGCCAATTAGCGTCGTCATTCCAAGGAGTCCCAGGCTTGTTCCATGAAACTTCTTTTCTGTGCTTGCCCTCAATCCGCTTTCACGCCATGTCTGTCCCTATGGCGTTTTTCTTTTTCCTGTCACCATATCGTCTCTTTTCAAGGCTATTTGTTCTTTTGTTCTTCTATGCGCTCCCACCCCTATATCAATCCGTATTAAAGCACGACCCAAGACACTAAAACACCAGAATGAACATCATCCCAAGTCAAATTAAAGTAAAGAATAGAAACGGACTGCATCCTTGGCGTCTCATCAATTCTGGCCAAGCAGCACTCTTTCTTTTTAGGTTATTTGTATTCGGCGCAGCATGAGGCAAGGCAAATCCAGTCGCAAGAGCTTTTCCCTGTCCACTTGCCAACAAGATGCATGCACATGACGTAATGGTTGGATCTCCTGTTTCCTTCTGCTACGTAATCCCTCTTCTACAGATCTGGACAGAAAATTCTGCACCCTCGATCGCTTCTTTCGCCTCACAGATCATCCTCGCATTCAGCGGCTGCTGTCTGGGTTTCCCGACGTCCCATCTGACAACAGCAATGTGAAAATTATGCACGAACGACACTCAACGAGGCCAACAGATATCCCTCCAATGAGAAATCGCCGCGGCCACTAGTGGTTGATCTGTCATTTAACTGTATATATACACATGGAAATAAAGGCATCAACAACATGATTTGCTCTGGTAATGGGCCGCATGCAGCGCACAAGCGGCAAGCATGGGGCGCTGGGGGGTCAGACAGGACAAAACTGCGCCTCCAATGCTTCTGGCGGGCCGATGCTGTGTTCCTTGTCAGCTGGCACAGCCGTTTACAGTGCGATCCACCAAAGTAACAAAATTTCGTCATTATCAATCAACGTTGCCCAAGACTTGGTGGGAGAAAAACAATATAAAAGCAAGTAAACACGAAAGCGTTGAGATCATAAATCAATGAAGTAACAACAGGAAATCCGTCCAAAGAAGAGCATGAACAAGGCCATGGCATGTCATAGGTCGCCATACGCTATCATGCATTGTTTGTCGTTAGCATCTTGTGTAAAACCCTAGGTAACCCTATGATATTTGTAGGAAATGAAGACTCACCAGCAGTGTAAGCTAAGTACCAAGTTAAAGATGCACCACCATCAAGCGACGTCGCTGTAAAAGACTCATCGGTAAACGCTTTCCATGCTGTATGGGGCTCGAGCGTGGCAAGATTCCCATAAAGAATGCCACGCCACCCACCATCTGCTTCATCGGCACGACCATTGTCAAATAACTGAGTCCATTCGGTCTGCACAAAGTCGCGAGAGCGGGCAAGAGGAGTGGACGCAAGCAGTGGGATCATGTGGATGCCATTAACGTATTCAATGTTGGAGCCGAAGAAGGTTGTATGGTCAATCTTGTTTTCAAAGACAATACCGGCTGCGCGATTGCCAATGAAGTTGCTAGGCTGTACCGTGTTAGACGAGGTGTATAGGTAGTAGTGTTGGATGCTGCGTGCAAGCACTTTGAGCTGCAGAGTGGATCTAGACAGTCAAGACACAGTATTAGTCAAAAAATTCCTCTTCGCCATGGTGCAGCTGGCGGGTATGATGGGGAGACAAAGCATGGCTGTCAGCCCAGCTAATCCTCTGGGATCTGTACAACTGCAGCTAATATATCACATACCTGTCGCATAGCGCCTTGTTGTGAGTTACCACACCCCACATGCGCAGCGCATAAACCGACATCATGTCTTCCGAGCTACTCTCCTGGTTCTTGCCATCGTTGCTAGCAAACAGGCCAGCTGCCCAGCCATGGCCGTGATACCAGTCGTAGATACGCCACTGGGGGAAATAAGGGTCAGCGGAGCTAGGATTAGCGTAGTCGCGGATCAGCGCATGCACCCAGTTCTTGCGTGCGTCTATCAACCAAGTGGGATCGAGCGAACCAATGATGGCAGCAGCCAAGACGAAGTGACCATAGTGGAAATGGTGGTCGTTGTAGTACGAATTCCCAAAGTCGAGGCCGTCATTGCCCGTGATGTACGAAGCTGACGAAACCAGCCCTCCCCATGCACTTTCGTAGTACAATGGATACGGCTGGCTGTTGTTAAAGAATACGTCAAATGCGTCCTTGAGCTTTGGTAGCACAACGCCGGTCAGCTCATCGTCGCCCAACATTTTCTGCGTGACATACGACATGAGTGCAAACTTGGCCAGCGCCTTGCCGCTGTAATACATGGACTCTAGGACAGCTTGGTTCCGGACATTTTGCTTGACCTCTTCAGCTGCCGCTTCGCGAATCTTGGCGATCACGGCATCCGAAAGCGCTGTCTTCGACCCTACGCCTTGCACCCATGGCGCAAATTCCATATCTGTCGGCAGCATATTCTCGATAAACGTCCACTTGCGCGCTGCTACGGCTATGGCAATGCCCTTAACGGTCGTTTGTAGCTGGACCTTGGTCGCGGCTGCCTGGGTAGCTGAATCCCAGGTCTCCGCATGGTGAGGGAGAACAAAGCCAAGTGGCTGACCGCTGGGATGACCATGTGTCTCAAAGGAAAATGTGTATTTCCCTGTAGTTCCAGTGACACTGCCAGACAAGGTGGCGGAAGACACATAAACACCAGCAGCCTTGTCATAAACAGCCTCAGCGTTACCAGGGTCTTTGGCTACCTGTAGTACACCAGTGAAGCCCGCTGTAGCCTCAATGTGCGAGTTGCTAACTGTCTTGAAGTTGAGCTGGGAGCCTGCTGTGCAATATGCGTAGACCCACCAGATCTTGCCGTCGTTCAGAACAACCTTCCACTTTGCAACCGATGTTTTGGGGCTTTTAGCAATCCGAGTCACGGAGCGGAAGGTCACGGCCGATTTGAGTACAGGCTTAGCGCCAGTGTAAAGGCCAGTAAAAAACCCCATTCCCTGGACAATAGGGAAGCTTATAGATGGCGCTGCTGAAGCTGAAGACCGCAGCCGGACCATAATCGAGTGCGGACCAATAGCGTCTGTAGTGAGTGCGGTATTGTTACCGAGGTCCGTCGATGACATTATTAATGACTGGATACCAACAGGGTTGAAGAAGAACCGCGCCGCGCCTGTAGACGTATCATTATCACCAAAGACACGCTGGTTGGCATCAATATGCGAGACTGCCATACCCCATGACGTGACTGGCGCATACTTGCCGCCCGACCATGTAATAGAATAGGGCTGAGTGTACACGGGCGACTTCTGGTCTCCCAAAAAGAAGTTGGCATGAAACTTGTTGGTCTCGATAGGGCCAGACTTGGTGATACCGAGGCGGTTAACCGGGTGTGAGTCGACCTTTTTGAATACAGTCGGCGGTGCGTCTGTGGAAAGAGCAACGTTAAAGACGTCTGCGGCAGCACTACTGCTGTTAGATCGAGCAAGCAAACCGTCGGCCTGGCCATCAAAGGCATCGGGTCGCGGAGGAATGGGCGGCGCCTGATTCTCAGCTACCTCGGCCTGGGGGGGAGGAGGGGGGGGAGGCGGAGCGCCATGGTAATGCCCCTGTGGGGAAGCCCCATAATAGTGACCTTGAGGAGGAGGTGCTTGCTGGTACTGGTAATGTGCTGGCCCTGGGCCATAGGCTGGCTGGCCAGGAGGGGCCGCGTAAGGATAGTTAGCCGCAGGATAGCCCTGTGTCGGATACGGAGTATAGTAAGTGTTAGTGGCGTTAGCTGGAGCAGGGTTATTGTTGCTACTATCGCTATCTTTGTTGAAGTGGCTTTCGACTTTGCTCATGAGCTTCTCAAAACGCTTGGTTAGCGACTGGGTGTTGAAATTGCCTGGCATTGCGGCGGCGGGAGAGGCCAGCGACAGGACCTGGACGAGTAAAATCAGCCATACTTTCCACCATGGAGAATGCCTTGACGCCATAACGGAGACCATTATGGATGGAGTGTGCGTAGTAGCGGATGGAGATGGGTGAGGGAGAGAACAAAAGAAAGGGGAAGACAGGCCAGATTAGCTGCCACTTGGCTATGCCCATGGGGCGGGGAGGGCTGTCTTAATGAACACACGGCAGATGGCGAAGGCACTCTGCGGGGGCTCCCCTCCTCCTTGCGCTCTTCTCACCAACTCCAGTGTAAAAGAAGGGTATTTCCAAAGACAGGGCCGAGACTCCCTCTTCAGCTTGGCGGGGAGACGGCATTTTTTGGTTAGCTGCCTCCCACAGCTTCACAGACATAGCTTGTTCGCTTAGTATCTCTGGAACTCGACAAAGCGTGGGGTTGTCAAGGTTGCCGAATTCCAGCGCCAGGAATGACCGGCCCTGCATTCTCGGGATCAGCTAAACAAAGCCATTGAGGAATGGGCTATTACCCAACCCCGAAGCGAGGGAAACCCTTACCAATTGAAAAAGGATATTGCAAAGTTAATTAGGATGGGACGTTCTGGTTCAATCAGCAGCTGTGATTGTTGACTGGAGCGGGGTCGACTTGTTTAGATTGTAGATTGGATTTTGCTTGCATGCTTGCTCCCTAGATCTGTCGGTGAGCGACTGAAACAATGCGAAAGACCAACCAAACAACTATAGTCTTAGGCAGGACTGAGTAAGGTGTCGAAGACAAGTAAGCCGTTGAGCAATAAAGACCCCGGCGGTGGAGCGAAGGAGGTTCATGATAACCCTAGCATGACATTGGATCCACAGTATACCCTAATAGAGGCATTGACTTATCCAGGAGCATTCCAGATGAACTTTCTGGCACGTGCAACGCGACGACTTATTCGTATTATCGGACGGGGGAGTTTCTATGGTGTCGCTGATAGGTCGATGGCCGGGCCGGAGGAAAAACAACATTGTTGCTGGTATGGCATGGATGAACAGTAGTAGTGATAGCTCGACCTAAGTTGGGCTTAGTAGTCGAGCCTTTTCCTTGTTGGAACAATCCAAACACCAATCAATCGGGTCTTGTTGATTGCTAAGGGTAAATCATTATCGATCGGAGAGTGGTGGTGCTAGCACGAGACGCGGGCGAGATGGCCTTGCGTTGGACTGGCTCCTAAAGACACATGCCCAAGTCTGGTCGTACATATGTGCACACCTCGAAGACGACTTTAAAATCTATCAATACCGATGTTGATATCGATATCGCCGCGCATGCGGGGCATGCTCAACAGCTTAGCCCTGCATATTTCAGCCGTTTACGTTCTGCCTTCCGTCTCTTGGCTAATGCCACGTTAATATCCCATATCAGATCCGCCTTCTTGTGGTCCTCGACCCTCCTCCATGCCGTTTTAAGTGCTGTGGCATCAGATGGTAGTAGTCTTTCAATCTCATCCCAATCTAAGCCATCAGCCTGTTTTATGTAGCCGTCTTTTCTATCGTCGATTTGGGGATTCAGCTCCTCCATCTCAGCCTTGCGTCGTGCACGTCTCACTTCCTTGTTACTCAAGGCCCACGGTACGGTCAATACGTCACGCCGGAAAGCCAAACGCTTGTCCCATAGTTCCATCTCCGCAGCAGTGTCAGGAACGATGACGATCCTAGTCAGCCGCAGCTGCCATGTGCTTTTGTACCAAGTCAGCTCGCCTTTGGCGTCGACAAGCTGACCAGGGCCGAAGTCGGGCCAGTTTATAGAGGGCTGCGAATTTTGAGTCTCATTATCGCCGTGCGTGTTATTAGAGCCATCTTTGAGCTCGGCATCCCAAAGAATGCATTCTAGTATGTCGCCGCTACTGTCATCTAGTGTGTAGATACGGCGATTGGGAAACTCAAGAATAGACACAATCAAACCGACAAACCGAACCCAACGAATGGGGAGGTTTTTGTAAAAGAAAAAGTTTTGGCCTGATATGGTGGATAGGTTAGTGAGGGGTTGACTTGGGGGGATGCAAGCCCTTGGAAGCGCAGAGCAACTTGCCCTCGTATTCTGGTAGACGAGACAACCGTCGTGTATCAGCAATCTTGAGAAAACACCATGCCGCGAATGTTGGCGACAGGTCAAAGCAGTATCGAGGATAGAGGGACAGAGGCTCGCTGGTCATGGCATGGCGTAGCTTGTAGGCGCGAACAAAAACGTAGGAAAGATGTCGCCACAAGACTAGGAAAGAATAAAGAGTGGTTACACTTGGGGGAAGATGGCGAAAATTTAACCGGTAAAATCACGTTGGAATCGAACAAGGTCAGGCTTTGGGGATAAATGCTGAGTTTTTTGCTTCGTGTAGAGCAACAAAAAAGCGTCAAGGTTGTGAAGACTGTGTGTATTATGCATTGCACTGTGCTATCACATGCTGGTGTTGTGTACAACACAGTGTGAGGTGAGTCTATGTACTTCATTCATGCTACTACCATCACGAAGCTAGTTGAAGAGCGCGGGAAGAACGAAAGCATTATCCTAAAAAGCTACAAAGCAGACCATAACTCCGGGACTCCTTGCAAAGAAAAAGCAGCCTTGCGCCAAGCTGGACGAGCAAATACACATCTAATCTCTTGTTTGCGCTCCCATCAAGATCGCGATCGTTTCGCCCGCCCCCCACTCTTCCTTTCGCTATCCAGCTTCGCCTGAATCTTGAGAAACTCCTCTTCCGAAGGTTCCTCCTCTCTCCTACGTTTGGACGACTTGGCCTTCCCGCCCTTCTTGTTCTCCTTGGCCGCATATTTGGCTTCGAGAGCATCTAAGAAGCTGCCACGTTCCTGATGCCTGCTACGAATCAGTGCTGCAAGTGCGTCCTCTGAAGACTCCTTCCGCGGCTTTGCCGACGCAGATTTCCCTTTCGCTTTGCTAGGCTTCGCAGCCTTGCCAGCTGACACAGGCATGTCTTCCTCGCCCTCTTCACCATCGTCCTTGGTAACACCACCTCCAAACAGCTTGTCATGCACACCAAGCTCTTTAGCATACGCCTCAGCCTCAGATGCCTCATCCTTTGCTGCCTTGAGCCGCGCTGTACGCTTCTTCTTGGTTTCCTTGGTATATGCTGGGAATCCAGGCACTTTATTCTCTTTAATTGCCTGGTCAATTATGGCACGGAAACGCTCTTCATCCTGGCGCACATCACTTAGCATGACCGTTTCGTACAATGCATCGAGATCTCCACGGTGTGTCTCGTAGGCCGTCAAAACATCTTCAGCTTCTTCATCCGAGTGGCGGTACTTGGCGGCAAAACGTGCGATAGTATCGGCCGATACAGCGTCGAGAAATTGCGCGCGGTAGAATTCACTCCAGTCAAAGTTGTCACTATCAACGATAGATTCGCTAGTTGAGCCTGTCGTGTCATAGCGCTTGCGCCGTGCAGGATCAGATAGGATGGCATAGGCAAAGGCGATATTTTGGAACGTTTCGTGAGCCTCTTCGCGCTTCTCAGGGGACACCTTATCTACAGAGAGTGTTAATAGAGTAGCATACAGTGGTATCGAGTTAGAAGTGGTGCACCTGGGTGGTGTTTTAGAGCGGCCTTGCGATAGGCTGTTTTGACCTGGGCCTCGGTTGCATCACGCTCCAAGCTGAGGACTTCATAGGGGTTGATGAAAGGCAGCCCCTTATCAAGCAAATCTTCTCCATCCGAAGAGCTCATAGTAACAGGAAGAAATCAACGTTGACTCGAGATGGATATTGCGATAAGGGTAGACATAGACGCGTCCGAGATTACATGAGGCATGAGCGTGTATGATCACGTGATACAGAGCATTGAGCTAGGGTTATCTGATGACATTGGGGTTATCCGGTTTGTTGTAATTTTAGATAGCTGTATTCAGTTAACTAAGATTGTCACACTAATCTTGAACTTGAATATATTTTACGTCTACTGGAATCACATAGATCAAACGACGCCGGGCTGGTTACCGGACAGACCTAACCCTCTGCGAAGGCTCACTGACCGGATCGCAGGAGAGGAGCAAAGATTGCTCCCAAGCAAGCTTGTGACCCATGTAATCCAGAAAGTGGTTGTGCGATGTGCCTGGTTTCCGCATCTGCTGACTTCTCTGTACTTTCCACAAGATCCATAACCTTCAGCAAGTACTTTTTCTTTGTAGAGCACGGCCCAGATGGCTCCAGCGTCCCCATCGCTGTTGCGGGAACCGCCGGAGTAGACCCAGACCGTGTCCTGTGTTTTGTCGCTGATGAGTTCTTGGTGAGCCTTGGCGGCATCCTCCTTGCTCAGCTTTTTGGCTAGAGGCTCTTTCGGCCCCGGCTCCGTGGGCCGGAGCTTTGTGGAGTCTCTGATCGGGTACGGAAGCTTCGACTTTTCTTGGTCGATGGTTCCGTCAATGGTTGTATGGTACAGTAGGTGGGCTCTATTGCATGACGATGTTCGAATCCCCCTGTCCGTACCATGTCTTGGCAAATATTTGCCAGGTTGGGGACAGCGGCGAGCCTGTGAAGGTTCTGTTTTCCTGTCGTTCTGTAGACCGGCAGAGCGGCCCGTTGAGCTTCTACGAGCACTTTATCCATGATTTCCAGTGCAGCTTTGTTTGCCAGTGGAAACCGTGTATTGGCTACGTACGTCAATTATGGTAAAATACATGCTCTCACAACATGTATTACCGACTTCGGAGGAGCACCACTGTGGACTCGGCTGATCCGTCGGAGTACATTGAATGTCTTACGGGCTTTGGCCGCCATTTTCTTATAGTGGTGCTTGAACTTCAGGGTGTCATCCCGATAATCCCCAATCCATTTCATCCCCATTCCGGGACTAATGGCCGTGCCGTTCGGGAGTATCAAGCCCTGTGTTGCGGGCTGCGCGCCCTGGTCATGTGATGTCGGACCTACTCTGGATTCACGCTCACGCAAGTAACGTTTACTGGTTGGCTACACATAGGTTGCGTTTTGGTTTTCTTCTTCCTTTTGACTTTCTTCTTTTTTCTTTAGATTAGAATTAATAAATCGTCTTAAGGTAACTTTCGTGAGTGTTCACCATCGTGCACCGACAACACCTGCATCATGCTTGGTTTCCTATGCCTTCTGTAAAGGTGCGTAAGATTTGTCTTGCTCCAATCGATTTGGAGCTCGTTCTTCTCACACCAATCTGTCGCCCTCATCAAGCCCGTCTCCCTGAAGTCTGGCTGTGACCGGATTGGTCGACACGTATATGAGTCCATCGTCAGCGTATCCGAGACATTGCATGTTCGCAAAGAGGTCTGCTGTGGATAGCATGTAGGGAATTGGCGATACAGAAGAGCGTTGCAGCAGACTTCCTCAATCCTTTCTCTTCACCGGGTGCCCCCCTTCTACTGAGAGGCTAACGCTTCTGTCTGTCAGGAAAGAGTCTACCCATTTGCACATGGGCTCTGGCCATCGCTGGGCCCGTAGACGAGCTACCAGTTTTTTCCTTTTCACAGCGTTAAAAGCACCTTCGATGTCGAAGGTTACCACTGATGTGAGCTTATGTGACTTCGACTCTCCAGCAACAACGTCTGCCAGTTTCTATGCAAGTTCCGTGACTGCCTGTCCCGGGATAGCCGATGCGTAGTTCTCGGGGATGACGTCGAGCTCGACGGCTTGTGTAGCAAGCCTTCGTGCCGCCATCCTTTCTAGACTCTTTCCTAGGCCTGACAAGAGTGAGATTAGTCTGTAGTTCCGTGGGTGGGTTTTGTCAGGTCTCTGCTTTGGGATTACCATCAGTGTTGCCGTCTTCCAAGCTGCATTCGGGATGCCATCTTTACCGGGAATCATGTTGCTGGCGTGGAAAATAGCACTCCTTATTTTTCCCAGCCCGGTTCCTCCATGTTACACTAATCATGACAAGTTGCCATTTGTGAACCATGTGATTATCCGACGTTCTACCGAAGAGGGGGTAGATTCGCCACAACAGAAAGTTCTTGTTCAAATGCGCTTTTAGCGTAGGATTTTTAATTTTATCTGTATCCTCTGAGTGAAAGAACAAGGACGGACGGCTATTTTATTAGCATAGGCGGTTGTGATAACCCATAGCATCTCTGCTTTAAAGATCCCTCCCCCACCCAGTTTTCACTAAAATAGGAGACTCGTCCGTGTATTCTAGCAAACCCCGAGAAAGGGTTGATGATCAAACAAACAGCGAAAACTAGCAGGGGCGATTGGAGAGTAGTTGCGGGCTTTTTTTTTCTTTTCGTTCAGTTTTTGTTTTCCTTTTTTCTTGAAATGGTATTTGGTGTTCGTGTGGTCACATGATAATTATACCACAGCCCTCATTTATTTCTTCTGCGAAATGGAGCGCAGTTAGTTGTCCATGTCAATTTCGTGCGTCATGTGCTACGTACCTACCCAATAGGCGTTTACCCGACGTTGTTCCAAGTGGAGCAGAAATCTCCACAACGCCTTGCTTTATACTTTTGCCACCATCATTTAATGTCAGACGGGAAGCTCCACTTTGCGCACACTGGGGTACTAGCCTGTCACGCTGTTAAACATAAAACAGCACAGAAGGCCTTGTTGGCGTCGAGACTAGGACATGACACTGGTCGCCTGTTTGAAAGTCTCACATTCGCTGTTTTATACACATGTTTAATATCTCACTCTTCGTCACCTCAGGATGGACAAAGTTTGCACCCGAAGTTTTATCCCCCACTTGCCAAAGAGCAATTAAATTCAGATTTCAATCCTAAGAGGCGAGGCGACGGCTACTATTTTGGAATCCTTCCAGTCACGCATCCTATCCCATGATCACACATGCACACAAAGTAGCAAGCATGAAATTGAGCCAATGAGGACGGTTTGGTGACAGAGCTGGAGCTGATGGGGCGGGCGGTTAATTTGTTGGATTTTTGGATGGGAAGGACCAACAGCCTTGTTTAGAAAAATCTGCCCGACTTTGGCCTGACCTGACAAAGGGTGGCTGGTCAAAGGCTGGGCAGAGGGAAGGTACTTTGTACTATAGGTTCCGTTTGAAAAGGAAAAGCGGTACTAATGGTGCCCAAGACAGCGGCCAAGTGGATGACATTTACTTGAGGGTATGTATGCAACCGGTTAGGCTGGGGTGCCTTCTTCTTTTGAATCACTCTCATCAATTCATAAGGAAGGAGAAGAAAAAGGGGACGAAGCAAAAGAGCACGGAAAGAGGCAAAAGAAGAGAAACATGGAGCTTTCAGGCTGACATGAAGCAGGACTTCTAGGCACACACTCATGTCTGAGCTCCTTCCTCCGCATTTATCCCTTTTTTAACTTGCAGTAATAGCCCAACCGACGCTTTCTTGACCCCGAGATTGCACCGCACTTCTTTGCTCTAAACTCACCGTATGATTTGCCCGTTTCATGTTCAGAATGCTCCAAGTAGCCGCCCGCCACCCGCACCATCCTTTATTTCTGATTGCTGAGGTCCTTTCTACTGTGTTTTCAAGTTCCTCGCTCGTTGCCGTTATCTTATCTTCCGTGTTCTCCACTGTACCCCCCACTGTCTGTCCGTCTGCAGAATCCAGCAAGGGAAGGAAGGCATTCGCTGGCCTTCTCGGGAAGGGCAATCACATTATAGGATGCCTTTTTTTTGCTCTTACCCCACCTTCGCCCTGTCTTGTTTTGCTCAGGCTAGACCTAGATCAATAGGAAATTGGAATTCTTGTTCACATAGCGTGCAATTCGCACCATTACTTGACATTATTGCCGCTCCTTTTCTCATTTAAATCATCGATGAGAGCGCCCAAGGTCGACAAGCTAATGGGACTAAAATATTTGACTGAAAAACTGACTGAAAGTTACAACCAGAAATCAGGACGGCAAGTATTCTGGCCCTAAGGCCTCTGTATCACCCCATCACTGGCCCCACTTTTACCGTTTGTTTCTTCCTTTTTTTGCCTCATTTTTCATTTTTTTTTTCATTTTTTTTTTCATTTTTTTTTTCATTTTTATACCCTTTCTTCACCTAACATTTTTCCTCCTTCTCTTGCTCTTTGTCTCCTTTCCCTTTTTCCATACTCCCCTCATCGCAGTGAGCAGCTTGGCTTCCTGTAGCTATCTTAAGATCTTCTGTCCTGCGATCTTTTTCTCAAGTAGGTGTTCTGCATTGCCAAGTGTAGGGTTTTTTATTCCTATCTGCACAATTGGGCTTTAATGCAGGAAAACCCTTCGCGCACGCACAACCTTTGACATACCCCAAGAAAAAGTCGCTAAAGATACCACAATTCTCTATACCCTCTTGAAGCCCCTCTTTCGGATTCTAGCAATTTGCTTCACTTTTCGTTGCTTTTACTTCGCGTGGCTTTTTATCGAATCTGCATTCTAACAACTTGTAAATAATTGCAGTTTGTTGGGATTTCCTGATTTCTTTTTTCTGATTCATAAAAAATACGAGTTACTTTTTGTTTCTCATCATATTTTTCACCGACAAGCATTATGGCTGATCGTGGTGGTCGTGGAGGTGGTCGTGGAGGCCGTGGCGGTGGCTTTCGAGGTGGACGAGGAGGCGGTGAAGGTGGCGGCTTCCGTGGCGGCCGTGGAGGCGGTGATGGTGGCCGTGGAGGTGGCTTCCGTGGCGGCCGTGGTGGAGGCTTCCGTGGTGGCCGTGGTGGAGGCCAGCAGGTCAGCGATGAGTGCTACCGGTAAGTGCAAGAGCTAAGGACAGATACAAGCAAGCCCTGGACGTTCAGCTAACATGGCCTCACTACTAGCATCCCTAACGTCCCCACACCGGCTCCGAATGCCGAAGTCACTCAGCTCGAAAACAAGATCATAGCTGACATCAATGGTGTTTCTGGCTCCGCGGCCAAGGCTTCCATGGCGGGCCCAGTCTCGGCTGCGACCCAACTGGGATTTCCTACTCGTCCTGCCTTTGGAAATGTAGGAAACAAGATCAAAGTTTGGACCAACTACTTCTCGCTGGATGTCAAGACGGACACTACCGTGTACAAGTATCCGGTCAAGGTGGCTGAGCTGCGTAATGCGGATAAGGAGTCTTCATCTGAACAGGGAAAGGAGAAGGCCAGAGACGCCGATGGCCCCGACAACCTACCGCCCAAGCTACTTGAGGTGGTCTTCAAGAAGATCATAGCTACTATCGAGAAGCAGGTGCCAGGCATCACCATCGCCAGCGAGTTCCGCTCATACCTGGTCACACCCAAGCCGCTGCCCGATAGCTTCGCGAATGAGCCGTTCACTGTTGAGCTGACGGATACTGCCAAGATTCAGAGATTCTCTGTGTCCGTCTGCGCACCGCTGACCGTTGATATGGCTCAGGTCATCAAGTATAGCACTTCCATGGTTGACCCCACAGATCCCAAGGGTCAGCAGTTCCCCAAGTTCGGTGAGGCTATTGATGCCCTTAACATTGTTTTTGGCTCGCCCAACTTCATGCTTCCAGGTCGTCACGTGATGGGTCACAGTCGCGTTTTCACCATTGACCACAAGGCTGAGATGCATGACTTGGCCCTGAACGACTATGGCTACCGCTTCCTGTCGGCTGCTCGAGGTTACTTCCAGAGTGTCAGGTTGGCCACTGGCCGGCTTGTGCTCAATGCTAACGTGGCACACTCGGTGTTCATTGCTGCACGCAGCTTGGCTTCCATGTTTGACCAGGCCAAGCCCGAAGACCTCAACAAGCTACTCAACCGCTTGCGTGTCTCCGTGCCCATGCGTCGCAATCCTGGTGGGCCCCTTGAACACGTGACTCGTTCGCTTGAGGGTATTGCTTTGGTACGTGATTTTGCACGTAAGGAGACGGACTCTCTGCGATTCGCGAACACGCAGAACTCGCCAGGCCTGTTCCCGTCTAGCGTGTCTTTTAAGATTTCGGACGCCAATGAACTCAAGCAGTTCCCGAAGCACCAGAACGGCTTCGTGACGGTGTTGGATTTCTTCCAGAAGAGTAAGTGCATGCTGAAGACTATGAGATTTGGGTTTCGATTATGTGTAGACCGTGTCTTTTGTCAGCCAACTTGTCTTGCTAACATAGCTCCATTATTTTGCAGAGTACCCCGAGATCAAGGCCACGAACAAGTACCCCCTGGTCTACTCTGGCAAGCGGGAACGGCCCAACTTCTACCCCGTTGAGGCCGTCTCTGTCGTAGCGCAGCCGGTCAAGCGCAAGCTTACGGGTGCAGAGACCACCTCCATGCTGGACTTTGCCTGCCGTGCCCCCATTGCCAATGCCAAGGATATTGCTACTGTCGGTCGGGAGCAGCTTGGCCTGGATAACACAGCATACCTGGTGAGTGATTCCTTTGTCTTCGGCGTATTTCTGTATAGAAAATGCACTAACATGCAATCTCCTCACGCGTGTTTAGATGAAATGGGGTATTCAAGTTGGGAAGAACCTTCTCACTGTTGAGGCTCGCGTGCTGCCGTCTCCGACCATTATGTACCGGGGCAACCGGGCTCTGAACCCGCGTGGTAGTTCGTGGAACCTCCGTGACCAGCGCTTCAGCAAGCCTGGTGCGTCTCTGGACCGCTGGGCCTACCTGAAGGTTATGGCCAATGAGGCGCTTGACTCGTCCATGGTCTCCATGGTGCAGGATTTCCGCAAAAACTACTCGATCCCCATGGCTGAGAAGCCCCTCAAGACCGGCAGCATTGGCCGCGACGCGACCGCCCTGGAAAACTTCTTCCGCGAGTGCTCCAAGGCTAAGATGCAGATGATTTTCGTCATTCTAGGCTCGGATAGTTCGGCCCTTTATGCCAGTATCAAGGGTCTTGGTGATGTCAAGTATGGTATCCACACAATTTGCTTCTTGAAGAAGCACTTCATGAAGCCAATGAACCCTAGCTACTCTGGTAACATTGCTCTCAAGGTCAACCTCAAGATGGGCGGTGTTAACCATGTGCTTGAGCGGCCTTCGTCGATCTTGGCGGGAAAGACTATGGTGGTCGGTTACGATGTGACTCACCCTACTAACCTGCCTGTGACCAAGAGCAGCCAGGGTATCCCCAGTATTGTTGGTATGGTTTCCAACATTGACAATCAATACGCGCAGTGGCCAGCCATCGCCTGGGACCAGACAAGTCTCAAGGAAATTTTGGATCCGGCACCCTTCTGCGAGAAGTTCATCACACGTATTGAGAAGTGGAGATCCCACAACAAGGGCGCGCTGCCTGACAATCTTATTGTGTACCGTGATGGTGTGTCTGAGGGCCAGTTTGGTCTGATTGTGTCGCAAGAGCTGCCGGCTATTCGCAAGGCGTGCGACAAGGTGTACCCGGCCAACCGCAAACCACGCATCGCCTTGATTGTGTCAGTTAAGCGCCACCAGACCCGCTTCTACCCGGTGGAGAACGCAACACGCACTGGAAATATCCAGAACGGAACGGTTGTGGACCGCAGCATTACCCAGGCTCGTTACTGGGACTTCTTCCTGACCGCCCATGACTGCATCAAGGGCACAGCACGCCCGGCTCACTACACAGTGCTATATGATGACATCTTTGGCTCACAGGGTGGCGACAAGGCGGCTAACGAGCTCGAAAAGACCACGCACGATCTCTGCTATGTCTTTGGTCGCTCAACACGTGCTGTCAGTATCTGCCCCCCCGCCTACTATGCCGATATCGTTTGTGAGCGTGCTCGCCTGTACCGTCCTGAGTACTCGGCTGAGGGTGCTTCTGGCCCAGCTCTGGGTGGACGTGACGTGCACCCCAACATTGTCAACTCCATGTTTTACCTGTAGACCAAATGGACGGGTATATAGTCTAACGGCTGCTTGCTTGTTGGCTTCGTGGCTGCTGCTAATGCAGCAGCTTAAGTTTCTTCAGGTTGATAAATATAGTTTCTCTTTCTTCTTTTTCTTCAAGCAAATGTAGTGACGATAACCATCAATATCGTTCTTGTGTAGTGTTCTTTCCATTTGGATGATATGCTGAACAACGACCGGCTGTTATACAAGGCCATTTTTGCTGCGAAGCATACTCACTGGTTTTGATAAGGCAGATAGGCCTGGAGGGCGCTGGGTGCGCTCTTGTTATTTTTTCTTGGTCCATTTTAGTTGTCCGTGTTTTGTTGTTTGTGGTAGTTTGGTAAAGGTGTTGAGTGAAAAGGAGAAGACATATTAAGAAGTAGTCATGTAGCCGAAACTGTAGGCAGTGTAAACAAAGAGGCCTGATTTACATGGAAACCGATTAGTGGTGTAGCCCGTTGGCCGCCTGGCTATATGGCTAGGCTTATTGGCTGTCGGGCGGTGGTTGGTCCCAAGTGCGAATCTGCCTTTTTATTTCTCCGCCAGGCTTGTTGTGTCCGTCATCGGGACGACGCTTGGGGGCAATGGGGCCGCTGCCGACGAAGTTGATGACCCACTGCCGGACACAGCGAGTCTTGTCGAGCTGTGGGTGGGTTTTGGTCCTGGCCTGGAGATCCGCAGCAGAGTAGTGGCCCGAGATTTGGGCCGGTTGGTGTGTAGGGAGAGAGGCGTTGTAGTGGCGATAGAGCAAGTTAACTGATGTGTCTCCGCCCTTCACATTCTGGCCAAAGACTTTATTGGCAAAGCTGGCCAGAAGCACGTTTTGGAGCAGGATGATGTCCTGACGTCGCAGAGCTAGGAGTGTGGCTAGGTTCGAGCTTTGGACTGGCCTGGACAGGCCGGATTGTGTGGCAAGGGGTAGCCAAAAGGACACAGAAAAGCCAGCACGTGTATTGTCGCCGACGAGAAGTTCGACTAGCTGTAGACGGCTGCCCCAGCGTGTGGTGATGATGCGTGGGACTGAGATGGAGATGATGCCAACAATTAAATTGACTAGAACTGGGGTTTGTCGAAGTGGGAAGGGAGATCGGGACTCCTGCTGTTGGATTTTGGCTAACTGGGCGGAAGATGGGAGGTCCTTCAGGTTGCTCAGGGGCCGACTGGCACCTGGAAGAAATGTTTGTAGACTGGGTGTTGGAGAGTGTGGCGGCAAGATGGTTGTCATGGATACAGTGGTGTCAATGTCGGAATCAGTCTCAAGAGAGAAATGTGTAGAGATGTTGGCCGGCGTGGCCGGCGTGGCCGGCGTGGCCGGCGGGTGGCCTGTCACGTGATTTTGCGGCGGAGGTTTGGCAACAGAGGCACTGGTCACATCTGCATCGTCATCCAGCACCGAGTACAAGAGAATGGATTCTTCGTAGAACTGTAAAAGGGGATTGAGGCTAGGAGGCTTATTGGCATCTCCAGGCACAGCTTCGGCCAGGTCTGGGATCGCACTGTTGCTGTCGTCCAGTATACAGGACCAAGACTGGTTTAGTAATGTGGTTAGGCCATCGCCACCTTCTGGCGCTGAACGAGTAGGTGACGGGGAGATGCTGGTGCTGCTCTGAGGTGGGTCAGCGCTAGAGGCCTGTAGTAGGTCTAGGTCCAAGAAGTCTGCCGCATGGGAGGCCTGGGAGAAGCTAGTGGGCAGATGGCTGTGCGGGTGTGAGAGGACTCTCCAGGGAGCTGGTTCTTTTGATCGGTGGTCGGTATGTGTATGGGTGCTTGAGATATTTGGATGGATGGGAAGGCTCTTATCGATGCGGGCGTAGCAGGGCTCAAAACAGGGCATGAGAGAGGAGAAAGGACTAGTCGCGATCTTGGCAGCATGGGCCTTAGTTTGGGCCTCATTATGGGCTCCTGTAGAAGTCTCGCCGGAGGTCCCAGGAGAAGTTTCTGCCTCGAGCAGCGCAGCCGGCAACGGGGCTCCAGTCAAGAGAATGATGCGTGCCATAGCAACAGGAATAGGGCATGTTTATAGAAGGCCTCGTGCAAGCAAGCGAAAGGGGGAAGCGCTGGCCATTCGGCCGCCTTGCCTGAAAGAACCCAGAAAACGGAGGCTCTTTTTTTCTAAAAGAGACTTTGGATGGTGGAACGTTCTCTGGATTTTGTATGGAGGTTTCTAAGGTTGGATATATCTTCTGCGGTTCTTTTTGGCGATTAAGACGGAGAGCTGAGAGAAAACTGGTGTTTCATAGGGAAAAATTAGCTGTACAGCCACACCACAGCTTGTGGCTCCTCGATATGACGTTGTATGGAACAGAAATTACTGGACCATGGTCGGAGTGTGGCTGAGACTTCTGAGGTTCTGCTTCCCGATAAAAGCGACGGGCTATAGGTCAAGACTTGTGGAGGGACTCATGAGCTCATAAGGGAGAGGATAGATGATGATATAGACAACAGGAGTTGCTCCACACTACTGAAATATGCATGGGTCACCCCCCCTAGAGCTCGATAGGCTTACCCGCCTGTATCCACTACTGGATGCCCTAACTACGCCCTGGAGGCACTGAGAAATGACTCTTCCCCTTTCCTGCATTTACGACATGTTACACGAATATCTGACCACCATCGTCTTCGCAAGCCCCCTTTTTGCGCCTCTACATCTAGGGCTTTCCATTTTCGAAGACTACCCTGCAGTTTCTTCGCATAGCACTTGTGTAGGTGCGCTGGTTCGTGTCTAGTAAAAAAGAACAAAGTCTTTGGTCAGGCCCAATTGGCTTATTTCTAGCAGCAGTACCACCATGGTCCTCACGCCCACCACTTGTCACCCGATTACTCCCGCGGAGCCTCTTTAGCATGAGGAGATCCCCTACAGGATATGTGAAATTAGAAAAGACTTGCCGAAACTCAGGATCAAACATTTGACACCCATGGCGCAAGCTACATGTGCCTAAACTCTCAGTGGTACCTCGGCGTTAATTATTGGCAAAACAAAGTGCGTATGACGCTGACGCTGCCCATCGGGATTTGCCCCTCTAGGCTTCCACATAAAGGGTATTGCTTCGGATGATGCTAGTGAGGGCAAACTGGGCTACGTACTGCAGCGATTAGCCACTATGATTTGCCATCGTGCAACAAGGGCTGTCCAGGCGCGAGACCCACTCATTGCTGAAGAACCCCGAACAGCACCAGCTATCCGGGATATGCATCTTGTAGCTTTGCTTCGGGGAAATACCAGTTGGAAGATGCGGGGGAGCGTAGGCCCTGTGCAAGAAGCAAGCGCATGATGACGAGAGCGAGTGGGCAAGCATGACTGGAGCTCCATGGATTGGCTGGCGGGAGAAGGCGACTAGAGCCCGTGCATTTTCCACTTGTTCTTACAACACGAGCTCCACCGGAGGGGGCACATTGGATCAAAAAGTTGGTGCCGTATAACTTGGGCTGATAGAGTTTGAATAGAAGAAGAGGATTGCCAGTTCGGTTGTTAGGCATGTGGTTAAGGATCATGCTGCTTCTTAGGTAGTTGCTCTAGCTTTTGTATTTGAGGTTTTAGGGAAATTGCCTTTCTGGTAAGCGCAGATCTTTTCAGTCACATGACCGCCACCCGGGCTGTCTTGGATGCAAAGTAGAATCTCCGGTACTCTTGAAAGCCAGCATTTTGATACAGACGCTGAATTAAGAGTTAGGCGCTTCCCTGTGCTGGTGCCACAGATCGCCTCCTCAACAAGCATCATTCTGGGTCCGGTCATCCGGATCAGCCCCGACTTCCCAATCGAGAGACTCAGCAGAAAGCCATCAGCCAACTCGTAGCAGGTTGACTGGGAGCAGTGGCTCTTGAACGTAAGTAAGAGGCTGGCTTCACGAAAGCGAGCTGGCTCTTTTTTCCTCTACACTGGCATTACTCGTACCTCTGAGCTGCAGCCCGCTGGCTTTCTTTTCACTTTTGCTTCGCAGCACCTTTTTCTTGTTTTTTTTTTTTCACGATTAGTCTTCTAGTTAACTGCGGAAATACTGCTCCTAAACAACATACGTCACGCTGATGTCATAATGGCTCGAGAAAGTACTTGCTCAGTCTGTTATTGACGTCGTTGTCACTGTCCTGTTGGTGTTTGCCTTTATGTATTCGATGGCTTGAACATGGGCATGGGATGGCGTTCTCTGTTGCCATTTGTGCCTTTGTCTCCGGGGTTCTCCCCTATTAGCCCGCTATAAGCTCTGAGCTAGCCCCTTTTGCTGCTGCCCTAGGATTTGCGTTTAGACTTAGATGCCTTGGCGGATGCTACTGATAATCTCACGGCCTCCGAGTGACTGGGCTTTGCTAGTGCTCTTAGCAGAGCCCCAGCTAGTTTCTAGCGGCCCACCAGGCACTATACGTGGGTCTCTACTCACCAAATATCTAGCCCCGATTTGCCTGTGCGCCCTTCAGAGCATACCCGGTTTTCTGTGTCTTTTCAGACGCGGGTCCGCATAGTTGGTCCTCTGGCTAAGCCGCATTTTGCCTTATCTAGTGCCCTTGGTACTTTTGGCCCTTCCTGGCTTGTTATGGATGACGCTGACATACTTGACCCTGGTTTTGCTACCGCAAGGACCAGCAACAGTAGCATATCTTCTGTCTCCAGGGTAGCTTGGTCTTTTCAGCTTTGCTCTTTTGTACAGGCTTAGTGTCCTTGATCTCTTTTTTGGTCTCTATGCTTTTTCAAGTATATTTGATACTTGATGTCTTCGAACAGGCAGCTCGTAAAACACCACAGGGTCTGTAATATCCGTTTTGTGTAAAGTTGTTTGGACTTCGGAGGTTGAAGTTTCGGCCCTTGCTTTGTTTCTCTTCATTCACTCTCGGAGACTAGTTACTACGCTTTACGGGTGTTTGCGGCTGCTTTTTGAGATCTTTGATGTCTCTTCCCGGGGCTGCCTTGGGGCTATTGTCCCATCCTTTTTTTTTTAGGAAGTTGGCACTATCTTCCGACTTGTAGCCCTTTCCCATTTGACCTCGTCGAGATCGAGGCGACTAGGTTATTTCATTGAAGTAATCCTGCAACCCAATTCTCTGAGGGTTCAAGCTTTTAGCTTTATACTCTGGCTTTTCCACATCTTGTCTTCTGTTATGCTGAGGACATCTATACCTATAGTTTCCATCCTAGGTAATTCTTTTCATATTTTGAGCTGCGTGTTAGTTTCCATGTTACACTGAGGTTCAAAAGTGGATCATTCCAGCTTTGTGTAACTCCGATCACCAACTTCTCAGCAACCTACTATGTGTCTACTAACATTACAAAGGAAATACTGCTTCGATATACTATTACACTCTGCCGATGTATTCAGTCATATGCTGTCATACAATAAGCTCTGCACCATGCCCCTTTACGTGACTTCTTCTTGTGCCGCACGGCCTCAAAAAAGCGGATCGCGCCCTGCCTTCCGTGTAACCACTACGTCTTTGTCATCCTCATCTCCCTTGATCTGAGCACTCAGCCCTGTATCTTCTCCTTTTAGCGGCCATTTCATCTGTTTCATAATCACCTGTTCACCCCTGTCGCCATGACACCACGCTCATGTTCAACTTGGACGCGTTGTTTCATTCGACATCCTCAAACAACAGCTCGTGATAGGAACCCATGACAAGGTTATTTTCGGACAAGCCTCCTCGAAAAGTTGGGACGTAAGAGTGCTAATAATAGGCTTCTACTGTACTATGCTTCGAACAAAAACTGCGGTCGGTAAAAGAACGCACTAGCTTTGTTCACCATATGACGGCATAAAGGTTATGTCACAGAAGCTTTCTTGTCTACAAGGCTTTGCGCCGTTCCGTCGAGTGGGGAATGTTTTGTAGTTAGACAAGCAGTGGTACGCTTAGAATCAGGATATGGACCCAACGCGCGAAGTTTTCTCTGGTTTTCTTATTTATCCACCGTTCCCAACTCATTGTCTGTCTGTTTACATGACCAGCTTGAACCTTTGCTCTTTTCTGCCACCCTGTATTTGCATTCATTTTCTCATGTTTCGCTGCTATGAAAGAACTCCACAAATCTTCTGAGCAGCTTCTGCAGCCACAAGCACAAGCGCAATCACAATCGCAACCACGCTCGTTCCCCCCACACCAATATTCACGCACATCGCGACCCTCACATCGCCGCCAGTGGCTTCCCCGCTTCTGGTCATCATTTCCGTGGGTGGCTATATTATTTATGTGCCTTTCGTTTATAGGTGCGCACACGGCTAGAATCAAAATGTGTTTTCTGTCCTGGCGCTAACGACAAGCACGGCTCGCAGCTTGTATCATTACGACCGCTTTTCTTTATAGATTTGTCAATGGCGTTGCAGTTAGCGACTGGCCGTACCCCAAAGCCCAACCACCTACTATTGTCTCCCTGATTTCGGCAGCGGGCAATCACTGTCTGCATGTGGCCATTGCAGAGGCTGTTGCAGTGTTTTTTTGGAAGCGAGCGTTCCAGCCGTTTCCTGTAAGTACATCCATTCCTTGGTGTGCCATTCAGTACCTACCAAGAAATAGCAACTAACTCTTTGTTGTCTTGTGCTCTAGCTTGCCAACGTACATCATTACTGGGTAGCAGGACAGGGTATTTACTGTGCGCTTCAAAGCATCTTCAAAGTCACTCTCTTTGCTATTTGTAAGGCATAAACAGCAATCCCGTAGCCTTGAATGCTACAGCTTATAAGTGCGTTGTACTAACTCAAGTTTTGCTTCTCTCTAGTATCCCTCATCATCCATACTAGCACTCTTGCGCGCGATCCATGCTTTCAAAACTCTATCCGAATAAGCGAAAGGTTACACCATGCCAACGGTACAATCAGTGTCTCTGCTGCCTCGTCTCTTGACAACTATTTTGCCGGGACCATGATGGGAAGAGCCCAGAATGTCATGATCTCGGGCAATTTCAGCCAAGTGTTGACCGAGTATCAGCAAAGATCGCCAATCACAATCAACAATGACTGTCCGAACTGCACATTCTCAGTAAAGGTAGAATTATACCGTGTGCGTTGTACTCTAGGTATCGTACGCTAACGCTATAACAGGCCTTTGGCTTTAATACCGAGTGCACAAGCACTACACTGCCATACAATGTCTCGAGCTACATCACTACGGACGAAAAGATGGCTGAGGGCCTGGACCTCTTAAATGTTGACGTTAGCTCCATGACCTATCCCGGTACGACTGAGGGTTACCTCAACGTCACCGTCAGCCGACGGCCATCCCTGGATTGTACGGGCAATATGGTCGTGCAAACGTGCTTCCTGTACCCCGCTACTATGAAATATAACCTACAAACCGACGCCGGGGCGGTAGTCTTTCGAAATAGCTCATGGGAGAGTGATGAGTTCATTGCCAGCACGTCAGTGCAACATTTTTTTCTCACAGACGACCCCAAGTACTGACATTTCTCTTGCTACAGGACGATGACTAGCCCTATGGGTGGCCTCGATGGCAATCTTGCTGCGTTCCAAGACTTTGCATACACCTTATTTCATTCAGAAGCTAATTTGCGATGGGTAGGTGCTCGTGGCTGGGACTACTCCCATACGGGGCTTGTCGCGAGTACATATATCATTCCGCCAACGGCCAATTGTGGACCAGCCTTCAATGACCCAATGGACGGCATTATTAATGGCTTTCGCGAAATATCTCTACGCACTAGCCTTCGCCAGGCCATCGCAACAACATCGGAGCCGCAGTTCGCCAATTACACGTCGTTCACACAAAGAGCCGTGTATCAGGTTGAGTATCAATGGGTGATTGGCGGATTTGTTGTTAGTTTTGTTGGTTTCGCAGGCGTTATGGTCTGCCTATGGGGCTTTTGGGTTGTTGGCCGCCAAGTATCTCTGAGCCCGCTGGAGATTGCGCGTGACTTTGCGTATATTGGCGAGACGCACCTGCGGCACTTTCCACCTTCCAAAAACGGCCCAGACATGGCCCATGAAAAGGCTGATCGGCTCATGGTACAATGGGCAGTGGATGAAGCGAATAACTACGAACTAGCGTTTGTTGAGAGCACTCCGCTGGTAAAAGAGCTGAAGAAGGGCGATTTTTACAATGTGGCGGAGGAATGGCCAAGACTGCGAGCAAGCTGGTCATGGAGATAGACAGGAGGGAACTAACTAGACATACTTAATGGGTACGTGAGTACTGTAATGCGACATGAAATATACAACCTGTGCTTGCCAGTTGAAGCTAAAAGAAATGAATTGATAAAAGCTTGTGTCCTAGGATAGACTAATTACTGGCGCCCAAGTAAACCGACGCCAAAAAACACACGCAGCAATAGAAAGATATACTCAACCATAGACACCTTCCACAGGGGCTTCTCTTTCTCAATTAGAGTCGAGGCTTTGTGTTTCGGTTCGTCGGACATCTAGTCCTCGAACTTGATACCACCACGCGAGTTAGTATCAATTACACCAGCACGGTACGAGCCACGCTTCATCTTGTTCTTCTGTTTGGTGAAGCCAGAGCCACGCGTCACAGCAAGCGTATCAAACATGCTCTTGTCGTACTGGCTGGGCTCATACTTTTTGGCGAACTTCTCCTCGACCTTGATGTCACGTGACACACGTGAGAATGGTAGCTTGTTCTTGGCCTCTTCCTGACGGGCACGCCAGGCCGCAGACGGATCGGGAGGCAGAGGCGCAGCAGGGGGCGAGATCTTTTGCAGGGTGACAGAGGATGCAGCAGATGTAGAGGAGGACGCTCTGCCTTTCTTGGGGGCGCTTTTAGAGGCTTTGTTGGCGGTGCTAGAGTCGGAGTCGGAGCTGGATGAGGATGAGGATGAAGAAGAGTCCGAGTCTGAGTCGGAATCAGGAAGTTTGGTGTTGACGGCTTTTTCGTTGACCTCAGAGTCAGAGCTGTCGCTGTCGCTATCGCTATCGCTATCGGAATCAGAAGAGGAGCTGTCGCTGCTGCTGCTGCTGCTGGAGCCAGAGCTGCTAGATGAACTAGAATCGGAATCGGAATCGGAGCTGGAATCGGAGCTGGAATCAGAGCTGGAATCAGAGCTAGACGAGGACGAAGACGAGGACGATTCAGACGACTCAGAAGATGACGACTCGGAGCTAGATGCAGCCTTCTTGGTAACCTTAGCCTTTTTGGCCACAGGCTGCTCGGTCTTGCTCTTCTTCTTCTTTTTCTTTTCGTCTTCCGATGAGCTCGACTCAGATGACTCGGACGATTCAGACGATTCAGACTTAGACTCGGACTCAGACTCTGAGCTAGGCGCCTTACGCTTTAGTGATTTTGCGGGTACAGTCTCAGCCTTTGACTTGCCTGACTTGGGGGCCGGGGTCTCCATCTCATCATCGCTGTCGCTCTCGTCGCTCGATTCCGAGTCGCTAGACTCATCATCAGCAACATCGCCCATCTCGATGTCATCGCTAGTTCCAGAGACATTGTCGGCGGTTTTGGACTGTGTCACCGCCCAGCTCTCATACACGGTCTCCAGGGTCTGGCCCTTGGGTACACTGGTTCTGGTGGCGGCCCAGCCAGCCGACTTGCGCTTCTTGTTAAACTCTTTGTAGGCATCAACAAAGCCATGAGCACCTAGGAAGCTTCCAACAAGATCCAGAAGCTGAGCAGGCGGTACGCTAGCCTTGGATGCGGTGGCCTTGGTGGTCTTCTTATCGGTCTTGGCCATGGTGGTGTGGGGGAGGGTGTCGGTGGTTGTGGCGGTGGTAGTAGACTTATTAGCGGCGTTGTTGGTGAATAGCCACGCAGGAGGTCCGGACATGGGCAAGATTATCGCTGTGAAAATGCGACAGAGAACAAAGGAAGTAGGCGACAGGAATGGCAAGCGGCGCAAATCAAATCGGCCTCGACTAAAGGATGAATTCAAAAAAAGCCATGGGCCAGGGTTCTATGGGATAAGAAAAAAAAGTTTCTTATCTTATCGATTAGCCACTGAGTCAGCAACAGCTTCGCTAGACCACTTCCAATATATGCTATAAGCCAACCTTATGGCGGGCCGCGCAAACTCGTTAACGCGATGCGATTGCGACTCCCCCTTGACGCGACGGTTTCCATGGTTATGCAGTGTGGCTGCATCAAACTTGCATGTTTTGCAACCCTGTGATTTGGCCTGCTAACCTAACTAACAAAGCCGCCCCCCCAGCTATTAGTGGTCGTGTCTGGGCTTTCCTCTCATGGTAGACCCCCCTTACATTGTGGCTACCCTCCCTCATATCCTCCTCCGAAGCTGCCGTCTTGCCTCGAGTTCAGCACACGAACCTACCAGTGCCCGCTCTATCGCCGTTCTGCACAGACCGATGTAAGCCCCCATGTAAGCCAGCGCAGGCAACGGACCCCTGCTTTGATTCCCAACCCAAGCCTATACAAACTTTCTCTCTCTCTGTCTTTTCTCTGCGACAAGTCTCAGCCTCATTGCGCTAGCCAACCAACAGCGCTCTTTGCATTTGTTGACTCTTTTCTTCTTTCTGCCTGGTCAAAGACTCGGAAACAAAATCTAAAACAGGCGCCATTAAATCCCTGGGCCTTTGTTCACCATCAAAACAAATAGCCAGCCCATTCTTAGCCTAGCAACAAGCACAGCCCGTTCTTGTCCTGTCCGTCTTTCTCCCGAACACCATGAACGCTACCAAACGCAAGTTCAATGCTCTGATCCAGGGAATGGGCAATCGGTCGTCTCCGTCTACACCAAGCCGCCATCTCGACTCTGAACATCCGCAAAAATCCTCACACTCGCTGCTTGCTTCGCCTTCTGCGCGCAAAACCATCAACGCCAACAGCCACACTGCTGCAATGCCGCCATCTGATTCCTTGCTGGCGCTCGATGACAGCTCCAAGCGTCGTCGACTCGGCCCCAACGATGCCACCATCATCACCTCGGCGCCCGGCTCAACCACCAAGATATCGGGAATCTCACTGCGCAAATGGGGCTCTAGCGCCTCCAAGTCCACCATGCGGCCGTCGTCCGTCGCCGGCCCCGTCACCAAGGTCACTAACCTCACACCACCAATGTCGGCCGCAAAATACTGCCCGTCGGACCGCAACGAGCTGATCAAGCGACTCACCACATTCCAAGAAATTTCGGACTGGACGCCCAAGCCCGATCGTGTCAGCGAGATCGAGTGGGCAAAACGGGGCTGGGCTTGTCAGGGAAAAGAGCGTGTGCGCTGCACCTTATGTCATAAGGAGCTTGTGGTGCGGTTCAACACGAAGGAGGTCGACGGCAAGGAAGTGCCAGTTTTAATGCCATCTGAAATAGGTGAGGCGATTTGCCATGTTGAGATACTACGCATTAAAATGACGGGACGACTGCTAACATTCCGTATAGAAGATGCACTAATCGACAAGTATTGCCAACTGATGGTCGATGCACACCAAGACAACTGTCTCTGGCGCCAGTCTGGCTGTGAGGGTAGGTGTCTATCTCTTCTCCTCTGCTTTCATTGCCTCCGACATGTGTTCTAACCATTCGCTTGTAGATTCCCTCCTCCGCATATCCTTCTCAAACTCACTCGCAAACTTCGAGGCCCTGCGTCTCCGCTACGATGAACTCTGCGCACGTTCGGACTCTCTCCCCTACGACTTTAACCTACGACTCCCTGAAGGCCTTAACCTCGATGTCGTGCTATCACAGCTACCCCATGACTTTTTCTCCAAGCCCGCGCCACCCCCCAAGACTTCAGATCCCAAAACCCCTAACCGAGTCGCCCTGGCCCTAGCCATCATGGGCTGGCAGGGCCTGACTAATCCCCGCATTGGTGCCATCCCGAACTCTGCGTCTTGTCACACCTGCCTGCGCCGTTTAGGTTTATGGATGTTCAAAAGCAAAGAGCTAGCGCCCGACGGCTCTATTGCTGTACCGGCCGCCATGGACTACCTTGACCCAGCTCGCGAACATCGCTTCTTCTGTCCGTGGAAGAACCCGCAAACCCAAAGACTCGCCACGGCACGGTCGAAGCCAGGCACTGACCTGACCGCTTGGAAAGCCCTTGTGCAGTCTATACGCAATGAGGCCTACCTACGTGAGCGCCTCAACAATGACCCCAAGAACAAAGTCAACCGCATGCGCTCGCGCTCTGAGCTGCCATCTACCCCCACCAAAGGCGGCCGCCCCGCCCTGCCTGTGACCCCGGGATCGGGTGCCGCGGATGGCTCGCTCCTGCTCACGCCTGGGACACCAGCAACCAACGGCCTCGACGAGGCTGCACGCGATTCAAAGGACAAGGAACGTTGGGCCCGGCTACGCCGCGTCAAGAGTCTGTTCGACACCAAGTCGTCTCGTAAAAAGAAGGCAAACTCAAGGCCTGGGACGGCGACCTCGAGGCCAGACACGGCGGTGTCAATATTCAGCAAAGTGAGTCGGGCAAGCAAAGCAGATAGATGAAACGCAACTGCAGAGCATAACGGGAGTGGTCTGCGGAATCAGGCTGTGGGAAGCTAGGGAACGGACATAATACAATAATAGAGTCAAACCATGTAACCATAGTAAACAAGACGTGCTTATCCTTATCAGTCCTTATCAGCTGCGGCTAGCCGCCAATAGCAACTATGGTACTAGATAGCTGTGCCCCCACTTTATTAGCCGCCTCTACCTTCAAGCTTTCATCCCTCATCTTGTTTGTTTTGATGATCATCTGGTCTCTGGCTTCGCTCACACACACAACGCCAGCTTTGCCCTCCCCTTTCTTGGCCGTCCCAGGCCTTTCCCGCTCTACTTGGACGATTTTCTCGGCGTCTATTCATAGGCGCTTTGTCCGTGTGACTATCCGTCTACCTTGCTACGCTATTAACAGGGGCTGCCCCTCACCTTTACCTTGGAAACACGGCCCTTGCACCTCCACATTTCGAGGCGAGGTGACGTAGGAACTCCAGCGTGTGTCATCTTGGAGAACATTTCAGTTGCTGGCACCTGCTGTGCTTTGCTCTCGCCTGCGCAACGACCACAAAGACGCTCCGCTCTGTCCGTCTTTGTCGCCTTGTCACTTCGTGCGGTCTTCTCGCCAACACTTCACTCTTGACGCTATCTCAAATAGCTTTTTGCATCATGCCTGTACGTCTACCCCTCCTTCTCTTCTTGCCAAGGCCTCACAAACGCCCTGCAAATCCAAATCACTCACAGCTTCTCGTTTTCCTTTGCCTTTTCCGATTAGAAACCGTATACTGCTGTCACCGTTGCTGTCGAGACGCAAACAGGCGAGAGCTTTGCAGTCGATGACTTTAGCTGTATTCCCGATCTCGTCGAGCTAGTGTCTCTGCAGCAGAGCGGGCCAGAAGAAGCAGCCCGGGCTATCCGCAAAAAGCTCAAGTACGGCAATGTGCACCGCCAGCTGCGTGCCCTAGTCATTCTAGATGGTCTGATCCAGAACGCTGGCCCGCGTTTCCAACGCACTTTCGCCAACGAACCGCTACTTGAGCGGTTGCGCGTGTGTGCTACATCGCCACACTCAGATCCTGAGGTGCGCAAGAAGTGCGACGAGCTCTTTCGCGGCTGGGTTCAGTACAAAAATGTCGCTGGCATGAACGGCATCGCGTCGCTTGTCAATGTGAGTTTTTCTTGATGTGCTTCACTCTTCATGCACTACACCGTGGCCTACGCAGCTAACCACAAGCCCCCCAATTCATAGCAACTCCCCCGCCGCAAGGTAGTGGTCACCCGTGATGTCTCCAAAGCAGTCCGCGAAACCGAAAATCCCTTTGACGACGATGAAGACACTGATGCCGAAGCAAGTAAACCCGGCCAGGCTGCTGGGTCTGCACACCGACCCTCAGCGTCAACCGAGTGGCCGGCTGGGTCTTCGCCCTCAGCCCCAGCCCCAGCCTCAGCCTCAACCTCTGGCACCGGCCACCAGTCATTCGGCCATGCCAAGTCTTCATCCGGATTCTGGTCGTCGCGCAAAAAGGACAAAGAAAAGGAGAAAGAAAAGCGCAAGAGTAACAAGGACAAGTGGCGTGCACCCATCAATTTGCAGACCGAGCGGCCGCGCATCAAAACGACCATTGCAGACTCGAGTCTAGCTGCTACAAACCTTCTTAATTCTATGCAGGTTGTCAACAGAGAGACGGAGCGCATTTCCGAGAACCAAGTCTGCGTTCAGCGCTTTGAGGAGTGCAAGACGCTGCGTCGGCAGGTCCTACGATACGTAAGTATTTGTTCCATGTGCCCCAGTACCCTCGCCCTCTACAATACCTCCTACTGACTATATCATAGATTCACAACATCCATAGCGAAGAATTTCTTGGTGGCCTTCTGCACGCCAATGATGAGCTTATCAATGCCTTGATTACCTTTGAGCAGCTGGACCGCTCTATTAACGCCGACAGCGACTCAGATGATGATCTCGCAGCCCAGGCCCATATGTATCGCAGTATGTAACACCTATTTAGTCCTATCTGCTACTCATGGCTCTCTTACTTTGTCTTCTTCTGCAAGTCCCTGCTTGCCAACCTCTACTAACCCCCATTTCCTTTGCTCTTCTAGTGGCCCAACTCCGTACTAATGAAACTGGCAATTCTACCTCGGGAGCCACATCTTTACCGTCTCCAGATATGGCTGGCTTGTCTCTTGAAAACTCCACAACGCCCTCTTCACCACCATCCACCAGTGCCCCATCCAGCCGCCGTGGCTCTCGAGCCCCTCCGCCCCGGCCTTCAGCTGCTTCAAAACCGTCGCGTAACAGTGAAATAGCACAAAACATTCAGCAGCAGCAGCAGCAGCCACTAGCGTCAGTCATGACACCAAGAAAGCCAGAACAGCTTGAGGATGAGAATGATCCATTTGCAGATTCAAATGTGATTAATTAGGGGGGAGAAATGCAGGTGAAGGGGTAGTTGCAGGTGCAGGTGCAGGTGCAGGTGCAGATGTAGGTGGGTGTATACGGACCATCACGGTACGAGGTGAGAGCTTTGTTATAGCTATATTTGTCTTTCATAGACATAGAATGGGTAGATGGAATTGGTCCAACTACCTCTGCAAGCTGCTGGCGTGCTTGAAAATTCTAGGGCTTTAGCATTGAGTAGCCCGACTTGGGCCATTTACTCCAGAGAGACAGACAATGATACAGCCAGCCAGCCCACACTGTTCTGTAACCATTCCAACTCAACTCCATTCAGGCTGTCTTTGATACAGGCTTAATTTCATTGGTGCCCTTACTCTTGCTCCTACACTTGCCTGCTCTTATCTCTCCTTGCTTGGCCTGGTTTGACCTCGGATCATCCGTTTCTCGTGACGCAGGGGGTGTTACGACTTGCTTTTTTCTTTCCTTTTTACTCTCTAGTATCCCTCTTCTCAATCTAGCCTTAGGTTTGCAGTACAACCAGACAGTCACCTTTGCTAGCCTTCTTTCCTCCTTCCGGTTGACTTTCTTTTTATCTTCCATGGGTGGTATCAAGGTGGCCTCAGCATCTTGCAAGCATGGTGTGGACAGAAAGGAGAGGAAAAGAGGAAGATGAAAGCACGGTGCTGCAGGTGGTCCGTCCCCTTTTCATTCTTGCTCTCCTCTGGTCTTCTTGTTCTCGTCACCAGCTAGAGGCAATCAGCTGAGTGCTCTTGCATTCTTAGTGTCCAAGTCTCATTGGCTGCTTTGCTTCATCTGTGGTGGGGCAGTTAGGCGTTAGCCCCAAGTGAGTCTAAGGTCCAAGCCTTTCCCTTCGTCTCTGTGTCTTCTCATATCTCTTTCTCTGTCTCTCCATCCCTCCTAGGCTTCTCTTGTGTTTCTTTTTTTGGGCGGAGCTTAACAAATTCACCTTCTTCTATAGAGAAACGGGGGGCAGTAGTGGAAACTATGACAAGCATCGACTAGTGAATCTGCTATTCGGTGTTTCTAGAAATAGGTGCCTTGTACTGTTTATGATGCTGTTTTATGCAGACCTTTGTGTATATCACTCTATCCTTGTATTTGTTCTCTCTTGTGGCGGAATTGTCTCTCACCGTTGACTGTTAACCCTGCTGCTCACCATGTTAAGCCAGGATGTTACGTTGTGTACACAGCTCAGTGGCGTATTTCATCCCTCTTCTCCAACCACACCACAGCCAGGAAATCATTTCCAAAAAAGAATAAAAGAGGAAAAAAAGAAACAAGCAGTCGTTGATGTTCGATTTAGTTGTTGTGGCTGCTTAGTCTTTGTTGTTTTATGCCTTACACGTCGTTGGTACGGTGCACAGCACACGGCCCTAATACTGTGTCGTTTTTGCATAAACTAGAAAAGGGCAGTTGCATTATCTTCCATCTTGTTTGTTCTTGTTGTTTTGGAAAATGGAGCCTGCCAGTTTTAACTTCGTTCTTTCCGAACTTTCAATTAAAATGGGCAATTGTAGTCTATAGGCAATCCTTCGAATCCTTTACATGCGAACTTATGTTCTCGAGTCCTCCAAGTTCCTTCCTGTTCTTAATGTTGTAGTATTAAGGGCCCCGTTAAGGTCCTATTGTGTTGAGGGACATAGTGCAGTTATGTATCTTTCTTATGACTTGTGCTGCCAAACAAGGCCACCCAGCTATTCGATTGGCCGAAGGACTAAGGCAAGGGCTTGTTGATGACAAGCCCGTTTTCTTTCCAACGACTGCCGATGTAACCCAAAGACGTCCTTGGGTTTAGCAGTGTGCAACCAACTTGCGCCCGTAAAACTTGACGTCTAATCGAGCATTAGATGTGGCTAAGGGCGATGGCTGCCCGACAAAGTCGAGCCCTGCGTTCTACTGTCACTAGCTAGCATGCTCTATTTTTCTACTACCCATCTAATTCTACCACTGGCTTGACGTTTACTCGCTATCCATGTCCATAAATGCACAACTCTTATGCCGGGCTATTCATTTCCATGGTGCTATAAAATTAGAAACGGCCATTTCCTTGATTGCACTACTCTCCTCTATTTTACTCCATTGTTCCCTTCCCTGGCTTTTGTTTCCTGTCTTCATTTTCTCCGGGCATAATTCTGGCTTGGCACTCAAATAACACTTTTTTTCCCTGTGCTTTTACCTGGACTCTATTAATCCATCAATTTATCTGCCCAAGTAGACAAAGACTAAGGAAGAAGAGAAGAGTGGAGGGGAGGATAGGAGTGGAGAGGAGAGGAAGGATGAGGATACTACGGGCTATCCGGCCAATGCAAGGGTGCTGATTTGGTTTAGGACGGAATCTGGTGATTGAGAAGGTGGTTTTGGGAGGAGCAGGCAATGAAGAGGCAGAGATGATGATGGAAGAAGGCAGAAGAAGGCAAAAAAGGCAAGCCAAGGTAACAATAAGGGGATAGGAGAAAAAAAGTACAAGGAGCGGGGGGAGGGGGCATGAGGAGGAAGGAGAGAGGGAAAGAGGGGGTGTGTGAGATGTAAAGAAAGGAATGGAACTCTCACATCATTTTCGTAAGCTTGATTGGATGCCTTCAAAACGCGTATAGAAAGATAGAGTATAGTACGTGTATGTATACCTATCTGGTTCAGATCAGTCAAAAAAAGGGAAAAGGAAAAAAAGGCATGTTACTTTTAGTCTTCCTTGTTGAACCTTTGTCGTGCCGCCAAGACATTTGGTACAAAACTGCACCTCCACGATAACAAACAGGGCGGAAGATGGAAAGAGAGAGTAATCAAGGAACTAGGTAAGAAAAATACGATTGTGTCGTCATAGATGGGCTAGGCCCAAGGTTTGTTCTTCTTGTTGGAATAGTTTGGCTTTTGAGGCTTGGGGCCTAGAACTCGAGCGTTGAAAGCTCTGCACTGGGGATGCTGTCTATTTCTCGAACCAGGTAGAGGGGCAATCCCCGCCCCTCCTCCCTTGCCTTGCAGCTGTCTCCTGTCCCCCTCTTCCTGCCTAAAATCTAGCTGCAACTCTGCCCTGTGCTATCATGTTCTGCCAAGTCCTGTCTCGCTCTTGGCTTGCCTCTCGTATATACCCAGACAGCTAGAGTAGAAGAAAAGACTGGCGGGCTGTTGCTTGATTGAAGATTCTACCCACGAGGCAGGCTTGGAGGCAAAACTAACAAGATCTGACCATTGTCAAGGAGAGTCTGGGAGAGCCAGTATGCGTCCATGTTCCATGTGCAAGTCTTTCAGTGCGCAGAAAAGAAGGTGCACGCAAGTAAGCAAGCAAAAACGTGTGAAAGTCCTATTGTTTTCACGCGCACACACACTAGACCCTGGTGGCTAAACTGAACGCGCCTCCCGCTTCTTTTTCTCGCAACTCACATTGGCCCCATTCTACAGCCTGTTGGTGTGCTGATCTTGCTGAGGATTCTTTCCGAGAGGTTGGGAGATCGTTCAAGATAACAGCAGATTCGGCACAGCCTCATTTCTCTGCCGCTTTTTGGTACACCAGAAGCAAGCTAGAATCGATCAAACCCAAGCAAACAGGCCAAATGGGTGTGCAAGAAGAAATCGGGAGAAGCGCGCAGACAACATGGAGAAAACAGAGAAGAAAAACAGTAGAGCAGGGAAAAGAGAGGGAAAAAGTCCCCTGGCCCCAGGCAGACCTTGGTAATGTCGTGCGGAGAATTAGGCTATGGCAGGACCACAGACTGGTCTCGGCATATCTTTCGGGCTTACAGTACAGAGCACATAGCAAGCAACTAAGAAGCTCGCTGGCTGTGTTGCATGTGGAGAAGCAGGAAGGGGAATAGGAGAGGCTCATCACTCATTGTCTATAGCTAGTTAATAATGGCTTTTCTCTTACAGCCACACCCCGCTGTTCCCCTGCTCTAGGAATCTGTAGCACAGTTTTGATCTTTTGGACCTTTAGTCAAACTAGGCCTCAATGAATGGTGGAGGTGGCAGTGTGCTTTAGCCTAGTCAGCCTCAACAACGATGTTGATACAAGAGGCTAATATGCATCGCAGCCAGTCAGCCAGTAACAGTACAGCACAGCACTACGTCGTAGGTCAGGCTCGCCGCTCGCCTCCCGCCTTGTGGTACCAGGTCAGCATTAGCCGGGTTCATGCAAGTAACCTTGACGGTGGGTGGTGAACTTGGTAGAGGGACTTGTTTTTCTTGGGTTTAGCTTGTCAGAAGCTTAACCCTACAGACGGCATTGGTATCTTATTGTAAGGATTTAAAGCAGGCGTACTAGTAAGTGCCTGTTTTTGCTTCTTTGGATACATGTATTTCCCATTCTTGGTTTAATTATGTGAATTTTTTTTTTTTTTTTTTATTTTCTTTTCCTTTGGCGGAGGAACTTTTTGCTTGCTAGTTTTTCTTGGCACTTCTTCCCACCATTAAACATCCCATTAAACAAGTTTCTATTTTAGTATCCTTTTTAGATGTCACACTACCTTCATTGTCACCCTCATTTGCTTGTGACGTATTGGCATGACAACATGTGCCGTATGAAAGGAAACAAAACACTGACGCCTATGGTTCAGGGCATAAACACTAACCATAAAAAAACAACGCTATCCTCTACTTTGGCAAAGGCCGATATCTACGGGAATCAAGCAGACGGCGCTAGAAGAGAGGATAGAAAATGCCAGTTGTGAAAGCAGGAAACAGAGGCAAACAAGGCGCACAGACCTTGAGAGCACAGTTGGCTAGCGCGAGATGAGGCGAGGGTCTTTTATTTGGGGGGGAGGGGGTGAACTTGTCTAGATCTAGATCTACAGGTTGAAGGACAAGACAACAACGCTAGGGGACTCGAATTGTACTTGCGGGGGGAGAGCAAGAAAGAGAGGAGCGGCTTTGCTATGGATGAAAAGGAAAATAATGGCTAAGCATGTGAACAAGCCCATATATCAGACTCCCTGCTATCAACCCACTTCGCGGGATATTTTTCGCTGCCCTATATCACAAGGCAAAGAGGGAACAAGAGCAAGCACTAAGAAAACAACAACGGCCAGTACGAGATGGAAAAGACCAGAAGAGACCAAACATAAGTGCCTGGCCTTTTCATAGAAGAAACAAGTTACGCCGAGAAAGTCCGGTGAAGACAATAAAATAGAGAGAAAAGAAGATAAAAAAGAACAAGAGTTGGCAAGGATAAAAGAGCCTCAAAGATTTCACATACGAGATTTCCCTCTCTCTTGAGTAATAGGCTGTGCAAAAACAGAAAGAAAAGAAAAGGAAAAAGAAGAGAGGAGGAAAACAGCAATACGCCCTACTCCAAGCCTCGTCCCCCCTCCTCCGCCATTCTCCCTCCGTCTTCTTTGCCATGCCCTCCCGCCTCCGCAAGTCTCCATCCTCGGGAAGCCTTGGGCTACTATTGCTACTAGCTGACTAGCTGCCGTAAACTTGGGCTTAGTTGGAAGAAACGGCATCGCACATAGACACAGACAGGCAAGAGCAATGGAGGAGGAAAAGAAAAAGAAAACACAAAGACTTGCATCGTAGCAAAGCTCCTCAAAGCCGCTGGCTAGCTTGGGACTTGGGCTGCGTCTGGGTCTGGGTCTTGAGGGCTTGGGGCCTGTGGCTTTGGGGGAGAAGACGAGACTGGGGACGGGAAAAGGGAGGAGGACACACTTGGTACCTGCAGTTGGCATACGCAATAGGCACCAAGCGGGCGATGCGACAAGACACAAAGCATAAAGGGAGCAAAAACAAAGAAGCAGGATAGAAGGCTCACAGAATGAGAGGGGAGGGGGGAGCTAAAGGCCCTGCTAGCCTACTAGTCCCAAGCAAGGTGGCCTGGGAGGAGGAAGAAAGGACAAGCAAAGCGCCAGACAAGAGACAGTAGAGAGAAGCGAATCCGGGCCACTAAAAGCAGGGCCAACAGAGCGAAGCAGAGACCCTCTTGCACCCTGTGGTTCTGGGGGAGTTGATGTCTGTGTACTGCCTTTTGTGTCTGTGGCCTGTTGATTCTTTGCATATCTTTGTCCGTGTCTTGTACATCAATTGCGTCTGTGGGCGTTTGCCAACCTGCATTCCTGTACTTTCTGTATTCTGTGTCTACGTAGGTTTGCATAAAGCCCCCTCTCCGGGAGTCTCGTCTTCCCTGCAGTGGCATCTCTGACTCTTCCTTCGGCTCCTCTTCTGCCTTTCCTGCCTAGGCCTGTCCTCTTCTTCCTCTTATCCCCCTCCTCACCAGCAACATCGCCACCCCCTCCTAGAATCGCAGCATTCCACCAGTCGTTGGGTCTCAGGTGATTGTCGGCCTAACCTGGTTTGTCAATGATGTTTGTTGGAGGATAGGGCCAAGTGAAGTGCCGGGGGAGTCCAAAAGGCAAAGAACCAGGAAGAAGCACGAGCCAGCAAAACAACCCCAGGAAATAAAGAGGAAATAAAAAATGGGCAAGCAAGCCAGGCGACAGAAAGGAAGAGACGAGGGTCGAGAAAAGGAAAATGTGAAAAATAAGAAAAAAATAACAAAAGAAGTGAGAGAGACCAACGCGAGAAAAGACGCATGAGCCCTATCCGGCCTTATCCTCGGACAACACATGGCGCGGACCACCCGGCGGACCTTGTTTCTGCTCACAGCTTTCTCACCCCTCCCCCCTCATATCAACAACACGCCAAATCTTGCTCACGTAAAAGGAAAGCAAAGGAATTGGCAAAGACAAAGTGTAATGAGAAAAGAAAGCAGGGAGATAGAAAGACAACACCGTGCACGTGCCCTGCACTATGAGGTAATGCGTCCCACTGCTATGGAGATGAGCGTCGGGCCCAGCTGTGAATGCCTGTCAGCACCATAACGAGTCGAGTCGAAGGACAAGGGCGGGCGGTCGAGATTGCAATCAAGGGAGAAGGATAGAGACAACATTGATCTTGCGCTAGCCGCTTGGTAAGGGAGTAAGCAGCTTGTTTCAATACTGGAGATCAGGCCGCCAGATGGTCCAGCAGCAGATGAAAGGGAACGTACGAGACTAGGAGAAAAAGCAGGGAAAGATAGAGGGTGAGAGGGAGGGGGGGGGGAGGGGGGGGGGAGAGGCACACCGTTATCACCAGCCAAGCCACGTCGCAGTGAGCTTTTCCCATGCCCTCGCTATCCGCAATATCTTGGACGCCTAGTTGGCTCCGCATAAGACGAACCGGCAAACAGGTAAACAGGACACTCGGCCATCATAACCTTGGCCAACAGACATCTCTCTGGCCATGTCTCTGGAAACTGGCAGTTAGCACAGAACAAGCGCCAATAGAACCCCACCACGAGTTGTAGCCTGAACACAACAGCGCGGTCCTCTCGCCGCTTCTACTCCTTCTAGCCGCAGGTCCGGCCGCCTCTCAGGCAGCCGAGTGGCCTTGCAAGTGTCTCTTTGGATGTCCTTTCTTTTCTTTCCTTTTTCTCTCCTGCCGCTCTTCCTTTGCTTCTTTCCCATGCTGTGTTACGATGCTAGTCCTCGCCTGCCTCCTCCTGCTAACCCCGCTTGATCTCTTGCTCTAGTTCTCCTTCCTGCTGCTAGCTCTGTAACAAAATAAGCGCAGCAGAGGCCAGAGAGTTGCCCTGCATCCACCGAAAAGAAAAAAGCGAGCCGACCAAGCAGGCCTACAGCAAAGAAGATCTTCCTAGAAAGCCTGCCTCTTGTCACTCGTAGTTCTTTGCCACTTAACTGTAGAATAATGCACGGTAAGCTGCAGATTTGCTTCTTTCTAGATAGGAACCATGGGAAGGGCATGTTGGCCTGAGCATAAAAACTACACAAAGGGTAGATGAGAGCGAAAAGCACGTGGTGTGTGAGGGAAGACTCCCAGGCCATTTGTCGTCATGTTAGACTATAGGGTTAGCTCATGTCATACATTAGGGTCTATCATCGGTGGTGTTAGTCAAGGTCCTTTGCTTTTAATGCGGGAGCAGATGTGGCGAGATTAGCGATAGATATTAATAACCCCGTAAGAAATGAGAACAATGGGCATGATGTCGAGAAAGGGTGGGAAAAGAAAAAAGGTAAACGGCGGAAACAGAGGCAGAGTATCCGCAAACAAAACAGCGGGAGAAGACGAAGACGCAGATATGAAGGCATCAAGACACCCTCCGCGCATGTCCTTTGACAGAGGCCATATTCAATGCAGAATAGAGCCTAAAGACACGAATGATCTCTTACCTTAATGCCTGCCTTGTTGGGGCTCAAAAAAGAGCACTAGCTATAAGCGGATCCTAGAGAGGCCCTGCGAATCTAGGATTAAAGGAACGACATGCCCTGTAAAAAAAGGACTTGTTCCTTTTTTTTTAAGTCGGTCTTTGCCGCTCGCTTTCATGCGCACGCCCTTTTTGAGAAAGGAGAGAAAGTTGAAGCCAAGAATTACGGCGTGTGTAGAAGGAACAAAATACAAGGAAATGCATGACTTAGCTCCTTACACAGAATAGAGAAGCCACGATGAAGATAGGTCTGCGTATTAGGCCAGGCCATGCGGGGGTTAGACTGTCTCACCGCCTTTGTGTAAGAGAGCTCCGAAAGCAGTCAGCTGTGGTCCGATAGCCAGTGTGAGCTAGGGCTGGGTGCTCCGAGAGCAAAGTGCTACCTGCTGTCACTTTAGCTGTATCTCTGGCTGCGTGCGTGGGGAAATGAGAAGCAGAAAGGGGGGGGGACTAGCATCTCTGCTGCCTGAAAGCTTTGGCAATGGGGAGCGGGAAAGGCGGGAGAAGCGAAGGGGGCGGCAGCATGGAAAGAGCAGTGTTGTACGGCAATCTAGCGATGTTTCTTTCCTGCCGTCCTCTCCTGTGGTACTCACGCAAAGACGCACAGTCCACTATGAAGCAACCCGCCTCTAGAAGGCTGTCGAGCAAGCGGCTCAGCTTTGACACTGGCTTTTGCTTTAGGTGCAAGACTCGACGTCGACGGGCCATCTCACGGGCTAGCGGGACAGAAACGCACTCTTTGTCTCTGCATGCCCATCCCCCTCGAGACCTTAGCTTCAAGACTTCCCCGCCTTGCCACAAACAAGAAAAGATCCGAGTGCTCGCCAGAAGCTTTGCGTTTCCCTGGCCATCATTCTCGTCATCCTTTGCTGGGTCTGCAGTGCTCTGCAGCTTTTTGTCCCGCTCCTTTCTGCCCGCATCCATATCCCGGGGTAAGAGAGCGAGCCAGCGTTTTTTTCTTTTTGCTTTTTTTTTTCTCTTTTTTTCTTTTGATTTCCTTGTGTATACCTTGCCTATGTGCACATGTGGCGTGTAGATGCATCGAGAAACATGCAGGTAGGAAGAGAAAAACCCTTTACAGGCCTCCTAGCCTTGCTGTCACCCCCAGTTCTACATGCATGCTACTCTATTTCTCTTTGTTTCCTCCCCTCAACAAGCCCACCATCTTGCGGCCAGGCCAGATCAGCAGATACAGGCCGGGGCAGAGAAAAGAGTTTTCCCTGTCATTTTCTGCCTTGGATGCTACTGCAACAGTCAACGATCAGCTAGAAAGACGGTGAAGCTGGCTACGAAGAGACACGAAAGAGAAAAATGCAAGGCTCATGGAGAGCTTGACATCCCCTATATGCAGGAGACGAAGATTTTTTTCTCATTTTTTTTTCACTCATGCAATGCAAGCAAGCAAGCAAGGAAAGGAAAGAAGAAGACGAATGGAAAACGACGTTAAGATGCGCTGCTGGAAATGTAGACAGGCCGCCCTGTCCATTGTTCCCATCGAACAACAGGACACGCACTGGCCAGTGGGCGGTCTATTCCACAAGCTTCTGTGTTCTTCGTTTGCGAGGGCAAGCGTGCTATGGGCCAGGCTTTAAATGGTGCAGCAGCCAAGTACCACAGCAAGAGTAAATTGGACGAACTTGTCCAAGACTAAGCTTCCACATGTTGGCAATAGCTTAACGCCGGTTAGTTGGAAAAAGAAAACACAGAGAAACACAGGAAACAAACGCAAAAAGGCGCAAGAATAACGGCTCAAAGTTTCTCCAAGTTGCATCAAAGCCAGTAGACCGACCGCCTTCTTCATGCCTTGCCTCCATGCTGCAGCCTGACTAAAGCGACAGCAAACTCGGCCTTTGCCTGCCTTTCTTGGCAAGTTGACAGATAGAACCCAGCCACTCAACCAAGATCAGAAGCCGTCCAGCAAAAAGAAAATAAGACGAAAGACCTAGACCTAGACCAGCCAGCCCCCTTGTCTCAAGGTGGACAAGCTCTCAATGTTCCTTCTAGAAGCCTTCCAGAAGACCCAGTTTTGCTTCTAGCGCAGCGCCTTGACGTCTCGAGGTCCACTTATTCTGCACGCAACAATAGGGCGCCACAGGCCTATGAACTTCCTATTCGGGAAAGATTTCTCCATAAAATGCGCACGCCATGGACAGTGTCAGTCACACAGTGTACTACGGTGCGTGATTTGCTCGGTGTTCTTTTGCTCTCTGTTTATCGGCTCGCCTGCCCCCTCCTCCTAATGGAGGGAAGAAGAACATGAAAACAAGCAGCAAGATGAAGAAGTTCTCCAGGCAGGAGTTTTTGCAGAGCCAATATCCCCTACATTTTCGAAACAGAACCAACGACATCAGACCCTACGAGCAAGGGAGTGGCCGCATATTAAGACAAGCAAGCCATTGCGACTCTGGAGTGTCTGATAGAGGGGGGAAGAAAAGGGGACATGTCTGACGTAGCTACAAACAGGTCAAAGCATTAGAGTGGCTAGAACTAGCGCTAGTTGGACAAGACAACACAAGACAAGAAAAGTGCACCATACTTCCAGAGCTTTAGAGGTCATGGATTGAAACAAAAGAGAAAAATACCACCACACAAAGACAGTTCCGGCTTCTTAGTTTTTCCATTAGCATTATGGCATATCAGATATTCATGCACCAAGTTCTGCTTCTGCTTTCTTGTCAATGGCACAGAAGCCAAAAAAGAAGCGTCCACATTGAAAGGAGAACAAGTTTATTCCCATTCCTGCTGTTCTGCCTCCTCCCCCTGGCACTGAATCCACTCCTATCGTCGGCTGTCCCAAAATAACCAGCCTACAATTATCGTAGGCTTTTATCTAGCAACATGGCATTGTTATCTCTTTCTCCCTCATAGGCATGTTGTTTCTTTTTAGACAACGAGCGGCACAGGATTTTGGCAGCCAGGTTAAATACACACTCTGGCTAACCGATGCCCTTTCGTCGCAGCTGGCTTGGGCCCGACCTTTAAAGTTCATCTAGTCTCAGGCTAGGGTCCTGAGCTTCTGGTCCTCGGGCAACTTGAAGTCTTGCTTGGCATTGGCTAGGGTTAAGACGACACATAGGGTTACCAACACCAGAAGAATAGGCGTTTTACAGTGCTTGCGATGGACATTTAGACAATAAGATCTAGAAATCCCGAGAGCAGACATCGCTGTCGCTACAAAGAGGCTTGAGATAGTGGTAGTCAACAAGCTGCATTCAATTGGTTGTTGGCGTGCCGCAACACTCCAGCTGCAGGCCGAGTGTCAAATAAGGGTTAGCTCTGTAGCCACAACCCTTTCACACCAGTTCTTCTTTTCTCTTGACAAGCTCTCTGGTCTTTGCGCAAATTTTGTTTGTTTCACTTGCTGCTGTGCTCGCTCTGCTCTAAGGTTAAAGCCAAGAGAGAGGAGCTGGAGGAAAACCAGCTAAAACGCAGACATGGGAGCTGGAAAAAGACAAGCAAAGCAGACTGGGTAGTACTGTAATGAAGGGAGACGAAGAGGCAAGGTAGGGCTCCTAAAAAAAGGCAGAAAAAATGTCCGGCTATTTTTCTGAGTTTGGGGCCCTGGGAAGGGAAGGGGGGCCTGCAAGACAGACAGAGCAAAGAGAGCGTAGTTTGTATGTGGTAGAGTTATTGAGACAAGCAGTGTAAATGGGGAATAACAATGGCACAATGGCACAGAGGCGTTAGCGAAGGGCTTGTTCCAAGCCAGCCTGTACTGGTGTTATGCTGCTAAATAAGCGCGGTGAGTATAGGAAAGCAAGAAGGGGAAATGGGGGAGATGGAAACACAAAGCACAAGTCTGGAAATAGAAGTGCTAGGCCTGGGTTTTTCGACCGCGGGAAAGTAGGGTTTTTGGCAGATGTAAGTGTAAGCGTGGGAGGAGGCCGAATGGGTGACATGAGCATCAATGGAGATGAAATGTGCAAATATAGAAGCTGTAATGGACAACACACTTACACCACCAGAGACCGGCTTCCATACCACACGTACAGCATATTGCCGACCCATCCCATTTTCGAACTAATTAAACGCAGTGCATGCAAACTCTACATACTATCAGGCGAGAAGCATTATCATAATCTCACAATCTTGCATCATAGTCTCTCGCGTCATGTCGTGTAGCTAGAGGTAAACATTCGAGGGGGGATTTGATTGGATGCAATGGGCTCTACCAGTGCTTGTGCTTCAGATTAACATGGGATATGTAAAAAAGCCCACAGTCCGTATCAAGCCCGGTTCAGCACGAGGACCTTGGGTTGGTGGACGGACGGAAGGACTGGGATGTATTTGTCTCTTTGTGTTTCCTAACATCCTCTGTCCCCTTAGCTAAGACTCTGTCATTGCGTCTCCCTAGTCTTATATCTATGTAATGCTCTTTGTAATACTTTCACATTCAATCAAAAACTCGGCCGTGTAATGCAGCCGCGCAACATGGCGAGGCTGCAACCTGGGAGAAAGAACATCAACATAGCCCCGCGTCTTTGGGCGGTGCGGGACGAAGGGGAAGAAGAGAGAGTCAAGAGAGGGGGAGGCTGTCTGCCAGGGGCAGTCTAGATTCCGTCCACTGGAAGAGAAGTATGTTGCCTGTAAACACGCTATGCCGAGCATCTCGTCTATGTCTTGACCTCTGGGCTTCTTTGCTTGTGCTTCTCGGGAAACCAAAGCCGAAGTCGAGGCAGGCTGTCCCCTCGACCCTGTAAGAGAAGCTATGGGGGCCAAGGGCAAGGGAGGCAAGGGCTCTTGCTCTATCAACTGGCAAAAAGGACAAGAAGACACTGCTCTCTGTCGTCGCCGGCGTCCTTGTGCTCGTGGCTCCTTGTCTCTCGTTGCCCAGCCTATTGGCTTTGGCCATGATGGGCCTAGATTTTGGGGTTCCCTATCTGTGTTCTTCTCTCGTCATCGAGGGCTCACAAGCAAGGAATTCGGATTGTGATAGCAGCAGCGTGATAATGACCAGGAAGATGAACGAAAAAAGGAAGAAAAAAGAGAATTACCAATAAAATCAGTAAAAGGAAGAGAAAAGAAAGAAAACAGGAAAGAGGAAAGAGAAAAGAGAAAGGAGAGGAGAAAAAATAACAACAGAGGAACAAGAAGCCAAAAAAGTGCACACAAAGAGAAAGAAAGAACAGCAGGAAGAAGAAGAGAAAAGACGACAGGGGAGGGGTGAGAGGTAGGCAAAACGGCGTAGAGTAGGCTTATTATTGCATTTGGATAGAGAAGCCAAGGTTCTATTTTCCCACTTGATGGGATTTCTTGTTCTTGGAGAGAAATAAAACTCTTTTTTTATTACTTGACTTTTCAACTTCTATCTGAGTCTTTTTTTGCCATTGCTGTGCTATAGTATGCATTTTATTTTGTTTCCCTGGAGTTTATGGTGAATTTATCGTTCCTGCTCGTAAAACAGGTGACTTGTGACTTGGTAGATGGCTGTCACCCAACATCGGGGGAGAGAGACGGATAGACAGACAGGACAGAGCCTCCTCTCCTTCGTTCGTCCTGCTGCTTGCCATTGGCCATCGCCTCCCTCGCACATAGTCCGTCCGGGTGCTGCTGCCGCTGAGCTTGCTCTTGCCTCTGTGCCTTTTTGGGCCCGTCTTATAGTGCCTCTTCTAATGATGTTGTTTCTATCTTTCCATCTCTCTCTCTTTGCTTGCTCACTTGCCGCACCCCTGCCCTTGCACCCTGCCCTTTTCCCTCTATCTTTTTTGGTCTCTATTCTCCATTCTACACCCCTCCCCACTCCTGATCCTGGTCGTCCTGGCTCTGGGTCTTCCGATCAACTTGCGTCTCCCCCCCAGCTGCACGCTTCACACACATCGTCCTTGAGAATATAAACCTGGACCGTCTCCTGCTTGTTCGTGGCTTCTTGTTCCGTTGCTGTCCCATCCACAACCAGTCCAAGCTCCTCCTCCTCGTTCTTGTGCCTGCTTCTTGATCATCTTTTCTTCTCCTCGTTCTTGATTCTTGTCTAGAATTGCTTCATCTTATCTATTCTTTTGCATCTTGCATCTTGCATCTTGGAGATTGTTCGACTTGTTTGTTCTTTGGGCAGTTTACTTGTAGCGATATAAAGAAACGCCTCTCTCAGAGCCAACTTGCCATACATATTTCCCTACAAAACCATTGTGGACATTCTCATTCCTACTCTTCTTATTCTTCCTATTTCTTGCATCTCTTTCTTCTTTCACTACATTTTTGCATTTTCTTACAGCTTTTACTTTTTTTTTTTTAAAATACTTATACTTTATTTTTTATTTTTTATTTTTCCCGCTACAACTGTTCCTATATAAGCCCAGACCAAATCTTTGGCTACTTGACAATACGCTGCGTACGTGCCTGCCGCCCGTCTTTTCCTTCCCCCTTCTAGAAGCCTTCTTTCTCCCTTTTCCTCTGCTCTGTCTCTGGTCCTTACCCTTTTTTCCACTAACAATCGAGCCTTACAGACCCCTCTTCGTTGCCCAAAAAAACAGCCAAAGCAATTACCTCTTTGGTCCTTTTTTGTTGACTTTTGTTGCTTCGCTCCTGCCCTTATTTTTTCCCGCTCCTTCCCCTTAAGTCGCGCGGTTCTTTGTTCAATTCCCCGCCCGAATTTTTCTTTGCCTATTTTTTTCGTCGGCTTAACCCACACAAAGCCGATTTCTTTCTCTCACACCTCGGCCTCCATTTCTTTCCGGTTTTCACACCCGTATTCAAATGCAATCCCCCATTCGTCCTGAGGTTATGGGAATTACGAATCTGGTGTCTTCCCGCGCCATGGCTCAGCATCACATCCCCGTTTCTACTGCCGACTATCAGATGTCAACTCTCGGCAGACTGCCTGACCCCATTGATCGTTCGGATTCGCCCCACGGCTCTGTCCACTCCATGCACTCGCTGCACTCTCGCTACTCGCCCCGCCCTGGCGAGATGACCATGGGCTATGGCTCCCCGGCTGGAATGCACCACATGGGTCCTGCCGACCCCAGCATGGGCGGCCTGCCTATCCCCGGCATGGCCCATTCCATGCCCCCTCAGTACAACACCGACTACAAGAACGATGGCCTCGCTAGCTGGGCCCACTCGGTGCCTCAGGGCCACCACATGGGACTTGGCGTGCACATGCAGCAGCCTCCCCACCAGCAGCACCAAGCACAGCCTCAGCACCCCCAGGCCCAGGCCCAGGCCCAGGCCCAGCAACAACAAGCGGCCCAGCAGCAGCAGGCCCAGCAGCCGGTGCAGACTGGCCCTATTAAGGCTCATCCCTGCCGGACATGCGGAAAGGGCTTTGCCCGCCGCAGTGACCTTGCTCGTCACGGTAAGCTTTCTACCTCATCAGGCCCGTGATAGTCTTCCTACACTCTTACTAACTACTCACCCCGTCTCTAGAGCGCATCCACTCTGGCCACCGCCCCCATGCCTGTGACTACCCCGGCTGTGGTAAGCAGTTCATCCAGCGTTCGGCTCTGACTGTCCACACTCGCGTGCACACGGGCGAGAAGCCTCACATGTGCGAGCGTTGCGGAAAGCCCTTTGGTGACAGCAGCTCGCTGGCTCGCCATCGCCGCACCCACTCGGGCCGCCGCCCTTACAAGTGCCCCTATGCCAACTGCCAAAAGACCTTTACCCGCCGCACTACCCTGACGCGCCACCAGAACCACCACGTTGGCACTATCGAGGAGGCTGCTGCTGCTACAGCTGCGGCGCTTGCCTCGCGCCCCAACCTCATGAAGATGGGCCGCTCGTCTGACATTGATCCTATGTCGCAGACTGGCTCACCTGTGTCTACTCCCTCTCCTAACCAGCGCCCCATGTCCATGTCGCCGGCTATGTCTCACATGGAGAACCGCGCTCCGTCAGCTGTCGACTTCCAGCAATACAGCACTATGCCTCCTCACATGCGCAGTGACCTGTCTCAACAGCCTAGTGTTTACGCACCTCTACGACCCACCTCTCACCCTACCAGCTACGGCCCTCCCCCTTCGACTCTGGAGCCTAGTTTGGACCAGTCTCAGGGCGGCAATCAGCAGGGCCAACAGGGCCAGCAGCAGACTCAGAGCACTCCTGGCAGCACTGTCAACAGCCCGCACATGAGCAGTGTTGGCAGCTGGCAGTCACCCCAACATGTCAGTGTTAGCTCATCACCCCACTCATCTCACCATGCCCACAACAATGTCGGTTTTGTGTACCCCGAGCCCGACACATACACCAACCAGCTCTACTTTAATGCCAGTGCGGCTGCCATGAGACGCTCTCAGGGCACTGAGGCCGGCTTGGTGCCGCTGTCTTAGGAGACATTGCTACTAGTATCGGGCTTGGACGTGGCATAGAGCGACGGTTCTGCTCTGGTCTTGTTTCACTATTTATCTTTTCGATACCCCCTCCCCCAACACTTGAAAAAACACTTTCGGCTACACATTTACACATAGCTTAGGACATCTGTTTCTACTGATGTCCTATCACACAAAACACACATGAGCGGCGTCCTGGTTCTTTGCTTTTCTTTTTCGTTTGTTTTTGTTACGTTTACTGCACGGGAATAGGCACCTGGTTCATGATATCACCTGGATTTTTGTCTCCCCTCTCCTTTGTATCACACAATATCTTGCATTATTCATATAGACTTTTTGACTTTCCTTTTCTTTCTGCATGGCCTTTTCCTTTTTCTCTGTTCCGGCTGCCCGCCTCATGCTTTTTATTTGGTCGTCCCTTTACTGGCTCGTACATACAAACCTGCCCACACTCGTTTCAATTATCTTTGGCCTTTGTGTTATTAGTTTGTTAGTTAATGCATCTCGTTGTGTTCATTTTGTTCGTTGACGTGTGTCTGTTGTCTTGTAATAATCCACAACTTTTTAGGCTTTTACAATAACAAGAGAAAAAAAAAACTTGTAAATGTATGTGTAAAATAAAAACTGTAGAAAATTTAAACGTAAAAGCAAAAAGGTTGCAAGTAACTTTGTGTGTAAGTGAGAGAATAGGTCTAAAGTAAAACAAAGGAAACTAAACAAAAAAGAACTAGGAAAGAAAAAATAAAAAAACTCCAAAAACGCCGCTCGTCTTCCTAGTCCACAGCAAGAAGAACAAGACATGATACAAGTATATGAATGACAATGAACCACAAATACAAACATAAGATGTGAGCGGCAGCAAGGGCGAAACTTATGGCCCTGCACAATGCCCTTTACATGTTTCTTCTCCCCTGCATATTCCCGTCTCTTCCTTTACCTGCGATACCCGTGCCCATGGCCATAGCCATGGCCGTGCCCGTTGCTCCCCGTCGTCCCCGTAGCCGGCGTCGTCGTCGCCATGCCTGGCAAAAAGTGGCCGTTCTCACGTAGCAACGCCTCCATATGCTCGTTCGTCGCCTTTCCGACCTTGCGCACTGCACGCTTCTTTTGCGCCTTGCCCTTGGGTGCGACGGTCTTGATGGCCAAGGAATCATCGCTGGTTGGCCGTTGACCCACAGCCATCAGCTTGCGTGGCAACTCGTCAACCTTGGGAATGATAGTGGTCAGCCACATCTTCTGGAAATCCGAATCAATCTGGTGGAAGAGCGATGCGTCATCGAGGAAGACTTGACGTGGCACATTATCCTTCTTGGTCCGGCAGACAAGAATCTTGCGTTCCTTCTCCAGCTCGGTCAGCGCCGGCTCGCAGTCAGGCCAGCCGTCCTTTAGCTCACGCACCTGCACGCCCTGAGCATCTGTGCGTTTTTGTAGGTACTGCAGCAGTGAGATCTTGTCACGCACGCCTGGAATCAGTGGCCGGTGTGCATAGGTGCCGCTCTTCCACGTCTGTTCCGTCAGGTTAGGATCAGGGAAGAATTCGATGCGTGGGTGACGGCGCATAGTTTCAACCAGCTCCTTCTGGTGATCCTCGCTGAAGCGCGTCAGCGAGAGGTAGGCCAGAATATCCTGCACTGGCATCCTGTTGTCCTTGCCCTTCAGAAACTCGACAGCAAACGTCATCTGCGTCATCAAATCGTTGCCGAAGCCTGTAATATCAGGCTGAGAGTACACTGTGCCAGGCGCATCGCGTTTGCGCTTCGTTGGTGTCGAGGTAAGGTCAGATCGGGAGCCGACAGCCGAGGGGGCGGGAGATACAGCACGAGTGCTAGCATTAGCGGCGGCACTGAGGTTTTTGAGGGACGAGGACTTGGACATTTTCGAAGCAGCCTCAATGGCACTGGCACCAAGGCCAGACTTGGACTGCCGCGGAGTGTAAGTGGCAGGCATTGCGTCGAGGAGGTAAGGAGAAGGAGAAAGCTGATGAACGGATAGCGATAGTTGCCCTGGCAGTCTATCGAGAAAATCAGCCGCTAGATGAAGAAAGAAAGCGCAGGTCTAAGAGGGCTACAGAATATAGAATCGCCAGGAAGAGGGGAAGGAAGGAGGAACACTTGCAAACAGTTAATTTACAATATCGTAGAGTCGAAGAACAAGAAAAGCAAGAATAAAAAGTCACAGCCTTGCAGCGCAAAACGACCTCTTTCAGCCACAATATGACGTAAGCAATATGTGGCGTAACGCAAATAATGTGTGGCGTTTCGATTGAACACGTCAAAAAAAGAACATCATCACCAGAAGTTTAGCTTACTCTTGCATCCTTGCCAGTATGTCAAAAATTATTCAAAAAAGTATGTGCAAAAAGTCAAGAAAAAAAGGAGGCCAAATTTCCAAGTAATCATTTTCAGGTTCTATGCCCATTACCAATGCCATCGTCATGGTACTCCGTGGTTTGGGGGAAGTGGGAAGGGCGAGGCTGCGAAAAGAGCAAAGAGAACAAGATAGCTGTGGCGAAAGCCTCTGGGAATATGTAGAGGCTTTCTTGTCGTTAAAGCGAGAGCAAGACGTCAAAGTGAGAAAAGGGAAAAAAAGGGAAAAGAAAAAAGGTCTATGGGTCTGAGAAAAAGGATTCTGCCTGCAACAGAAGTGCAGAAGAACGAGAAAAAGAATGCGCATAACCACTGCACGCTGTCTGCATCGGTAAATCGAGAAATGGTATCGAGTACGAATACGAATCGAAGAAGAATGCGAGGAGAAGAGAAGCTAGGAACCAAAAGGAGTCTGGATTCGCAATTTAGACTTGCACCTGCGCCTGCTTCTGCGCCTCTAGGTAGTTGTAGCCGAAGTATCCAATGGCACCAACAATCAACACACCTAGGTACATGCCGAGGCCCAGTCCCGAGTCGCTGGAAGAGGCTGAGGTCGAGGAGGCCGATTTCTTTGTGCCCTTTGCACCGGGCTACGTACAAGAGATATCCCGTTAGTCAACAAGCCCAGTAGACGACCTATTACAAGCAGGTCTCTAGCACCATCAGGTTACAATGGATTAGGGGGTGCCTACCTGGCCCTTCAGCTGGCCAACCAGCATAACATTCAGAGACTCACGAGCCTCGTCACTGTGACCGACGTCGTCGAAGGCCTCGGTGGCATCCTGACCACCAACATCGAGGAGGACCTCCTCGCCACCACTAGAAGCCGGGAAACGAAACCTTGTGTTAGCTATCTGACAGTCCAGTGTAGCAATGCGATTTGAATTAGAAAACTCACGGGTGCTCGTCCAGGAACTTGGTGCAGTCATAGACCTTGCCCTCAATGACCATCCACAGGTCGTTCTTGGTGTTGTGCTCAGCAACGTCCTGGTAAGTAAGCTCGCGAACCTCTGACATTTTGGCTTGGGCGTGTTTTTATGTGTTAAAAAGAAAAGGGATGGCAAATGAAGGAATAAATGAGAGCGAGAGACAAACAGGCCAAGCGGCGTGTGCTATGTTGTGTTGATGGCAGGGAGGCTAAACGGAAAAAAGAAAGAAAAAGAAAAGAAAAAGAAGACGGAAGATTGATTAAAAGGGAGACTGTTGGCAAAAGCTGATATGACAGATGACAGATAGGGTTTTCTAGGCCATGCTTCGGCCCCTCTTTAGGCTTGTCAGGGCTGACTTAGGATCATAGTGAGTGATTCTTTGGGAAAACAAAAGCACATGTCAGAAAGGACAAAACAAAATAGATTCTCAGCAAAGGCTAGAACCAGGTACAGGTACAAAATGTTTATTTCCACAGAAGTCGGTTTGCAGGAATGTAGCACGTACTCGAATTTATCTTGATCTCTATTTTCTGCTTCCCCCCTAATTGTCTTTGCTTTGCTGTTCGCTTTTTGTATATGTATGCATTTCCCCCAATTTTGACTCTGGATTTAGTCCAGCTCTCAACAAAACTTGAACTTAACTTGAACCCACCCATTCTCTTATCTCCCCCCCCACATTATCTAGGCCAATCAGCTTCCCGCTTTTGACCTGGCCGTGTATTCTTATTGGCCCACTGATCTTTTTCAGCAAGATAAACTTTAGCACAAGGATTTTGTACCACTTCGTACCGCCCTTCTGTACAACCCTACCTGAACTGAAGCCTTTCTTTTACACAATTCTCTCCCTCTTCATCTAGAGACCTTTCCTAATTCCCGTTTGTCTTGAAAGCTGGACAGAGAGTTGAAAAAAATCAAGTTCATAGACGATGTGTAACAATATCTCCCCACTTCATGCTCTGACCTTCTCGTGGCTATAAAAGCACACATGCACTCTCCCAACCATTCCCTCTCATCTCCTCGTCGTGCCGCCGCCAATGTCTTGGCCTAACCGGTAGCTTGTCACCTTGTCCCACTCAATCTTCTGCCGCGTCACCGGGAGCTGTCTGCGCAGGCCCTTGAATGCGCCCTCGCTCAGCCCTGTGAACCCGCGGTTCAGCTCCTCCTGGTACTTCTTCTCCACTCCGGAAATCTCCTTGGCCAGTCCGGCTCCCGTGCCAGAGACTACGCTAGCGTTCGAGATAGTTTTGTTGGTCAATAGACGCACGTTGCCATCTTCGTAGTAGTGCACATCGACCTTGATCCAGCCCTCCAGAGTCTTGGTGGCGGGGTCAAAGATGTAGTGTGATCTCCAGCGACCACTCCTATGTAGGTGACTCTGTTAGAATATCCTTCTTTTTCGCATTGTTTCCGTTCAGAACTAACTCACCAAAAGTTGTTTGGGCTGTATTTACTCGACACAATCATCACCGCAACTTTGCTGTCGTTCTCTGCTGGGTACGCGCCGAAGAAGGCTTTCGGAAAATGCTCGTTGACGTAAGCCTTGAGGCTCTTGATAGTCGAGTTACTGCCATCTGTGATGTTAGTAACATCGTTTTGTGCAACCTTGTACTTCCTATATGCGCCAAATCCCTTACATCAGATCGATATGAGCGCTCTCAGCCATGTAGCTCTTGACATTGCTGGCTGTCTGCTGGACATGGTCATAGTCAAAGCTGACTGAGCTCTCAATGTCGTAGTAGCTGTTATCGCCTAGCGAGTTGAATGGGCTAATAATAACCTATCAAGTGGAGCGCACGCATTAGTTATCCGATTTTCCCTCTGCTTCAATGCCCCCTTCCAGTGTATATAACTTACAGACTGGCTGCCACCGGGGAGCTTTACAGACGTAAACTGCTCTTCGTTGTATTTCTGGAACGCAGGCGCGAGTTTGCTAACAACGTCGGGCGTTTCAAGCGTCAGGGCCTTGATATCTATCCATAATGTGTGAGTGCGGTGTTTTGGTTGCGGTGTTTGGTTCGGGGCTTAGGAGCTATGGCGATTTCTCGGCTATGAACACTTCGAGCCGTCTGTTCCATCGTGGGCATTTCGGAAAATGGGCCAATCTAACCTGCAACAACATCGGCAAGCTATGCGTTATCAGTTAGTCAAACTCTAGGCTAGGAGATGAGAGGCAATATTCGAATTCCTCAACACAGTCGCAGCCTCTTTGAGAAGGCTATGGAAACGTGTGCGAGCCGCCCCTAGCCACCAAATAATAGGTGGACACAAAAACTCACCTCTCCGGGCGGAGCACCCTCGACGAAGTCGGACACGATCTGGAGCTGCGAATACATTGTATGCGACTTCAGGGACCAAAATAAAACACAAACAAGATATGTGTATTAAAAGCAAAGAGTCCTGAGAGTTCTCGTAGATCGTCAAGCATTTTGGCGTGTTGTTTGTCTGGGGAGAGCTCCTCCAACAAAAAGGCGGGGCACAAGGGGGCCCCACATGTCCAGCCCAAGCTACAAAATAACAGGGTACATGTGGAATTCATATTATTGCCATATAAACAAAAAGTACCTCATTATCAACGCTACTTCAAAGCCCAAAGTCCAAGCTCTTTGACTGGCAAGCTTTCATTTCTCAATATTCTGTCACCGCCTTCTTGATGCTATCGTAAATTCCTGTAATTTTCAGTGTCAGTATTGCGCTCATTCGAGCCTCGAGTGTTGTGTAAATCGCGGGCAACATGAACTCACTTGCTACGTCTGGGAGGTTGAACCTTTCATATAGCAGGCCTGTGGGCACGCTCCAGCCCGCTACTCTCTGCACCGGCGCCTCCAGCTTCAGGAATGTTTGCTCGTCTTCTTGAATCGATGCGGCTACCTCAGCCCCGACTCCCGCATTGACCATTGACTCATGTACCACAATGCAACGCCCGGTTTTGCGAACACTGGCAAACACGGCATCCTTGTCCCATGGGTACACCGTCCGAAGGTCAATCAACTCGGCCGAAATACCGAGGTCTTTTTCTGCCTTGTCAATGGCCGCCCAGCAGTTATATAGTGGCTGGCCATATGACACTACTGTGACGTCTTTACCTGTCTTGAGAGTCTCTGCCTTAGATAAAGGCAGTGTATATGCACCAACTGGCACCTGTTCAACAGCCGCCCGGTAGAGTATTTTGGGCTCTAGAAACACCACCGGGTCGTTGCTACGGATTGCGCCAAGTAGCAAACCCTTGGCTTGGATTGGCGACCGCGGGATGACCACACGTAGTCCTGGGATGTGTGTAAAAAGCGCCTCGGGTGACTGTGAGTGATACAATGCACCGTGGCCCACACCGCCACACGGCATACGCACTGTTAATCCGCCCACATGTCTGCCACACGCTCCATCGCGATACCGATACTTGGCTGCTTCGTTGACCAGTTGGTCGAAGGCTGGGTAGACGTAGTCGGCGAACTGAATCTCGGCTACGGGCCGCATGCCCTCGGCAGCTGCTCCAATAGCGAAACCCATGATCCCCTGCTCGCATAGTGGCGTGTTGAATACTCGCTGGCTACCATAGGTCTCAGCCAGCTTAGTGGTGCAACGAAAGACACCGCCAAAGGCCACATCTTCGCCGAATATCATCACACGCTCATCTTCGGAGAGCGCTGTTGAGAGTGCGTCGTTGATGGCCTGAAAAAGGTTCATACGTTGTGTAGGACCGCCGCGTATGGCATCTGGGAGTTCGGGGTTTCGTAAAGCTGTTTGGTTATGCTGTGCTAGCAACGGCGTAGCGCTGTAGTCGATGGGTACGTTTAAGCGGGCGTTGGGCGGGTGTGATGAATAGGCGGCACGCTGCCAATTCCAGGCCATTGCAGGCTTGTTAGCTGGATAGTTGGGGAAACATTTTGCACGTAACATAATTCTGCTGGGCCGGGGGAACTTCATTATGACGTAGTGTGATTTATAAAGAGTTTGGAAGAATATGTAAATACGGGCTGTAAAACAATAAACAGGTACAGTACTAAGTAAAGAAAAAGCTTTCACAGGTCCAAAAGTAGGGCTTTTTCTGCATTTATGTTATGAAAGAACGAGGATCACGTTGGAAACAAGAGTCACCACCAAAACAAGGCAGGTCAAATTGGCGCATCGGTTTGACGCGGGCTCGTCACATGTCTTGTGCCGAGATCACCATGAATCTCCAAGCTCTCAGGTCTGGGACAAGCTTGTATAAAGCGGGGCTATGCATATGCAGGGCTTGACTATGTTTCGAGTATATGCACATATCTATAGTAAGCTGCTCTGTATGCACATCTGGGGGCTATGCATATATGAGACATAGACTCAACTAAGATCAGTGCTAAATTACTTGTTACTATGCCAACAAAGCACCCACCCCAAGTGGGGAAAGTATGCAGCGTTTAAATGTAGCTACCCTTTTCAGTCCTCGTGAAAGTGCAAACGAGCGCACTAAGACAAGAAGAAGCCACTTCAAGCTGCAATTGCAAGTGCCATAATACAAGCCACGCGCGACTGCCTTTTCACATTCTTTGCCATTTTAGATGGGCCCTTGATAAAATCTTCAGAGTTAACATCGGTAGCTTGAATTCTTTCTTTTTTTCTTCTTTAGAGTGGCTTTTACCACAAATTCGCATTCCTCGGCATTCACTGCAGTCTTTTTGTCTTTTTCAACCTAAAGTTTATGTGTTCTATATATAAAAGTTTTTTCTGCAGATTGTCCGACAATCCCAGCGTTACCACGTCATCCCGTCATGGCTGGCCGAGACGGCAGGCGGCATCGAGAGCGAGGCGATGACAGCGAACGAGAAGCTTTGCGCAGTCGAAAAGACACCAGCCGATATAGAAGCCGTACCCGTGATACTGACCGGGACGTTAGCGATAGCGAGCAGGACCGACGTCGAGATCGAGAACGCCAGGCACGACGCGAAGATCGACAGCAAACCCGCGAGCGGCGGGACCGTACTCGAGATCCTGAAAGCAGACGGCCACCACGCACGAGCGAATCGCGAGACGCTGAACGGCGGCGGCCCCGTGCAAGCCAATCACGAGATCCGGAGCATCATCGAGATCGGACAAGGGATTCCGGCGAGCGAACAGGGCAACCTAGAGAGTTGCGTGAGCATACCGCAGAACCGCGAGACCGGTCAAGGCGAGACCGTACTCGGCCTTCCCAAGACCATAGACGAGACTCTCGTGATCGGACGCGCGTGCGAGAGCTTTCCGAACGTGAGTTTGAACGCACACGCGAACGGGCAGTCCAGGATCGAGAGCGCCTCCGCAAGGCATCTCGCCCTGTTGCAGCGCTTGAGCTTGACACTGAATCCGAAGATGAGCTTGCCGCTGCTAATGCAGCTGCTGAAACCCGCGGTCTGAACCGGACACGCCGTCAGTTGCGGCATCCGCCACGACCAAGACGCCGGTCCCCTTCTGCTCCTGCTCCCGCTCCCACATCTGACAATGAGAATGGGTCTGAGCTTTTGCCTTCAAAAGCCCTGACTGTCGCTAGGCGTGGGGCTGGTGAGAGGACTGCTGGCACGAGCCGCTCGAGATCAAGACGCCGCCAGGTCTCACAACCGCTTCTAGGTGACATTGGATTTGACGGGTCTCCTAATTCTAGAACAGGAATTAAGCGTCGTGTCGTCAGCGGCGCATACATGGAAGAGGGGAATGCTTCTGAGCTGATGCGTGGGGGCGCGTCGCCAGCATATAGCAAATACAGTCCAAAAGTATATAGTGTGGAAAAAGTCCAGCCTAAGAGGAGATGGTTTCGTTTTGACAAGTCGTGGTTCACGAGAAAACGGCTCAGTATGTACCCGGGTGCTAATCTCAGATTAGCTTCTCTGTTCACTTTTGTACTGACAAATCCGTGCTGTAGTCGTTATCGGTATTGCAAGCGCCGTGCTTCTCATCATCATAATTGTGGTGGCTGTCGTGGTGTCGAATAACAACAACAGCAGCTCTTCGTCATCTTCAAATAGACCGTCCTCAAGCACCAACTCACAAGGCCGCAACCAGGTCCCAACAGCCGAGAAAAACACCGATATGGATCCGTGGTCCTGGTATGATACCACCGACTTCAACATGACATACACCAACGTCATGGTCGGTGACCTCCCCATCATCGGGCTCTACTCTGACTGGGACGACTCGCCTCAGGCCAACAGCAAAGTTCCGGCTCTTGATGAAGAGTGGGGCAGCTACAGCACACGGCCAGCTCGCGGGGTTAATCTGGGCGGTTGGCTTTCGCTGGAGCCATTCATCACGCCATCGCTTTTTTCCTACTCGTCACCTAATGGCATCATTGACGAGTATACTCTAACTTCCAAGCTTGGTGGTTCTGCTAAGGGCACGCTGGAAAAACATTATGCTACATTCATCACCGAGTCTGATTTTAAGGCCATAGCCGATGCCGGGCTCGACCATGTACGCATCCCATTCTCGTATTGGGCTATTGAAGTCTATGACGATGAGCCGTACCTGCACCGAACATCGTGGCGTTATCTCTTGCGTGGCCTCGAGTGGGCACGCAAGTACGGGCTTCGGGTGAATCTAGACGTACATGGGCTTCCTGGGAGTCAGAACGGGTGGAACCACAGTGGGCGCCAGGGTGCTATCAATTGGCTTAACGGTACTAATGGTGCTACCAACGCACAGCGCTCGCTGGACATCCATGACCGATTGTCCAAGTTTTTTGCCCAGGATCGCTACAAAAACCTAATAGCTTTCTATGGCCTCGCCAATGAGCCGCGCATGACGGCTCTCAGTGCATCGGCCGTTGTAAACTGGACAGAGGCAGCGTATAAAATAGTGCAAGGAAATGGCATCCAAGCACCACTGGTGTTCGGTGACGGCTTCATGGGCCTTGATAACTGGAAGGGCGTGATGACGGGATACGGCGACTCGTTGATCCTTGACGTTCACCAGTACGTCATTTTTGATGAGAACTTGATTGTATTTACACATGCCGACAAGATCAAGTACGCATGCAACACATGGACTAGCCAGGCGCAGAAGAGCAGTGACACCAGCACAGGCTTCGGCCCCACTATGTTTGCCGAGTGGTCGCAAGCTGACACAGACTGTGCACGCCATCTCACTAATGTCGGTTGGGGCAACCGATGGGAGGGTACATATGACACGGGTGTTGAATCAACGTCAACCCTTAGCCCCAGCTGTCCAGCCAAGGACTCATCATGCCGTTGCACCAAGGCCAATGCCGATGCGTCCGACTGGAACAGTGCGTACAAGGACTTTCTCAAGGACTTTGCCAAGGCGCAAATGCACAGCTTTGAACGTGGCTGGGGCTGGTGGTACTGGACCTGGAAGACCGAGTCGGCCCCGCAGTGGAGCTACCAGGCCGGACTGGCGGCCGGTGTGCTTCCGGCCAAGGCGTATGAGCGAGACTTTGACTGCTCAAACTTGCCAACGTCTTATCCCGGGCTAGACGAGAATTACTAACTGGGACGTGAGAAGCGGCGGACGGATTGGGCCTGATGGAGGGGGCGGTACATAAAGAGTAGGGGAAGCCAAGCCGGTTTGGTTGTGTTTTAGCCTCTTTGCTCAGCTCACAGCATTTCACATCGATTGCTTACTTTTGCATTTTCAGGGCAAACACTTGAACATTGTTTCATTGCACCGGCATCAACATTTAGAATTTAGAATCTCCATGAGCGCCTAATGATTACATTGATGCATAACTAGATAAATAGGGTCTGGCTTTAGGGTTTCTGTCAGTCAGCAACCGGGAATAACCAGTGCCTGTGAATAGGACTTTAGCAGAAAAAAAAGAGGATGGGTAAGAAGAGCGGAACTAGCAAAAGCGCGAGATGCCGGGACAAGAGCCCAGTAGTGGCTGTCTCGTGACATTGATGCTGGCGCTTTATTCAGCAACGCAGGCCGACGGAGCCGACGAAAGGCGATAGAACGGGGCAGTTGCCGCTCAAGGCGACGAAGACTCGAGAAACCCTCGTGGACAACTTTGCTTTGTCCCTTGCTCTTTTTCTGTCTCTTTTCTCTCTTCAAACACTGAGTTATTTTCTTGTTTTTCCTTTTGGCGGGTTATTTGGTGTCCATGGTTTATCTTTGGCTACTGTGCAGCTAATTAGTATCGTTATTTTTCCAGTGCTCTTGGGTCCTGACACTGCCGCCAATACAAGCGTCGTTTCTTCTTGTTTTATTAGTATCTCATTCCTCACCATTCAAGTATCTTTGGGGCTTGATGCAGCCATGGGCACAACTACTGCACCCCCGGCTGTGCCGGAGAAGCTCTTTGAAACATCTCATGATGCCAACCTCAATGATCTGGGCAAGACTAAACCCGAAGATAATAGCCTGAGCTCGGCATTGGACCATCAGCCGTTAGACGAGGATGCACACTCGGCCACAGACTTGAAGGAATTGCAGCAAGAAAGGTCTAGCGATTCTTCCGGTGATATCGAGACCGGCCGTGCGCAGTACGACCCGGCCTTCACTGTCGGGTGGGACGGAGGCGATTCGGACCCGGAAAACCCACGAAGCCTGCCGGTGTTGCGCAAGTGGGCGATTGTCTTGATCACCAGCGCTGGCAGTTTCTGCGTGTAAGTTAGAAGAAGCAGCGAAGGAAAGGCACATCCACTAACCAGGCTACCTAGCACCGCAACCTCGTCCATCTACACAAGCACTAGCCAGCAGATAATGAGCGAGTTTGATATCTCGCGTGAAGTTGCCGTACTCGGGTTATCTCTGTTTGTGCTCGGCCTCAGCTTCGGGCCAATGCTGCTCAGTCCAATGTCCGAGTTTTACGGACGGCGGCCGATATACATCAGCTCGTGGTTCATGTTCACGGTGTGGCTGGTTCCCTCGGCTGTTGCCCACAACATCCAGACTATGCTAGTGGCGCGTTTCCTCGATGGCTTTTCGGGAAGTGCGTTTCTGGCAGTGACAGGTGGCACGGTCAGCGATTTATTCGACAAGGAGGGGCTGCAGGTACCCATGTTGATCTATTCAATGGCGCCGTTTGTCGGGCCGTCTGTTGGACCGTTGGTTGGCGGCTTTATCAACTACAATATCAACTGGCGCTGGACATATTACGTGCTGTTGATGTGGGCCGGCGTGCTGTTGATACTCCTCGCTCTGTTCGTGCCAGAAACATATCGTACGTGAATCGCTGAATGGGGAGTTGGGGTTGGGAACCTAGACCAGATCTTACTAATTAACTTGGCCTTCTCATAGACCCAGTGCTTCTACGCCGCAAAGCCGCTCGTGTACGGAAGCTCACTGGCGACCCACGTTGGCTTGCCAGTACTGAAAGACAGGAAAAGTCGCTTTCAAAGACGCTGCTCACCTCTCTCTACCGGCCCTTCCAGCTCCTAGTACTTGAGCCCATGCTGCTAAATCTCTGCATTTACTCGGCCTTGCTGCTTGGCATTCTGTACCTTTTCTTTGGTGCCTTTCCGCAAGTCTTCACGGCCACACACGGCTTTAATCTGTGGCAGAATGGATTGCCGTTCCTAGGCATTCTTGGGGGCATGGCACTGGCCGGCGGGCTGGATCCGGTGTGGAAACGCATACGGGAGCGACTAATAGCACAGGCAGAACGTGATACTGGCATTCCAGGCCGCAGCGAGCCTGAATTCCGTCTGCCCTCGCTGGTGCTAGGGGCGGTCATGGTCCCGGTCGGGCTGTTTTGGTTCGCGTGGACATCGTATTCAAGTGTGCACTGGATCGTGCCAATTATCGGCACCGCGTTTTTCGGTGGAGGGTGAGTGTTTTCAATCAGTGAATGGCCCGTAATTTCGCCAGGCAGCTCCACCCGTGCAGGGCGTTCTTCTTTTATACGGGTTTCGGACTTTATGCTTGTTTCCCCCGGAACTCCCCCCTCACATGTCCGACCACTCATATGCAAATGCTGACCTGGCCCCTTTCCAATAGAATGCTGCTAGCCTTTACAGGCATTTTCACGTTTCTGGTGCGTTGGAATAAAGCATACAAAAAAAAGACTACCAAACAAACAAAATCATGCTAACTCACACTGTCTCAGGTTGACGCCTACCCACTGTATGCCGCCAGTGCCCTCGCAGCAAATTCCTTTGTGCGATGCAGCGTTGCGGGTACGTACTTTCACCTAGCTGATCCGACCCTCAAAGACACATGCTATGCTTGTTGTTACTGCTACTAACAAAATGTCTTGCTCCAGCTGCCTTTCCGCTCTTTGGTCACCAGATGTTTGACACACTGGGCTTTCAGTGGGCCGGCTCACTCCTTGGATTTCTGGCTGTAGCCATGATGCCCTTCCCCTACATATTCTTCAAGTACGGCAAACGAATCCGTGGCAAGAGCCGATTTGCGACTAGTGGATGAAGAAGAAGAGAAGTAAAAGAGCCAGCGGTTTGTTTCCTTCTCGAATCCTCTGCCGAGCCGGACTCGGGAACCGAACATTGGATCGGAGCAAAAGGAGAACAAAGCTTTCTCCCCTTTATGTACAATACATTCTGTGAGATGTTTTTTATTCCTTCATTTCTTGAGCTTGCAGCTCGCTTATGCACATGCCCTAAGAATGACTCTCTTTGTAGTTAACAATTGCCAATGGGTTTAGAGAAGCCTGCAAAGCTTGCAGTAGGGCTATGCTTAATAGAAGTCCCTGTACATTAGTGTTGAGCATCGCTTAACCACACGCTCAACCAACCTTCCCAAGTCTTTTCAGTTTTCTTTTTCTTGGTTGCGCGCCATCATTCCTCAGCTCAATGACGCATACTGCTTCCAAAAGCCCAAGTTGTCAGTCACCTATTGGTGGGAGCGTTGTTAGTAGTCAATATACCCGGCTTGGTCCTTGGCGGCCTCGGATGATGCAAAACGGAAGGCACGGTGGCAAGTGGTACTTGTTGTGTGACGCCCATAAAGGCAGTTGCGTGAATTTATATTAGAATTGATCAAAACAGGGTTATCTAATGTGATTTTTGCAGGCAAAATGATAGAGCGATTATGCAGAACGTCAATTCGGGGATATTTCTAAAAGAAATTTGCTGCAAGTCTGCTTTGATTGCTTGCTTGTCATGTCCCTGATTGCTATTGCTTATTACTATGGCTACTATGCTTGCCCCCGCCTCCAACGTTGTGACAGCTTTACTCACTACTCCAACTGCATGAAAATCAAGGCAATGGTAGCATGGTTTTAGTGGTTCGGGATTCTGCAGCTTTTCCATCGGCCCGGGAAAGGGTTTGTAGTTTGTGGTTCGTGGTCATCGCATGGATGGGATAATAGAGCAATCAGTTCTTGAGGGGGAAGTTGTACAGAGTACCTGTGTCTTGTGCAGCCGGGTCAGCCAGTTGGCATGTACCTAGTACCTGTATCCCCGCTTTTCTGATGATTTTTCTTGGCATTTGGAAGACGTTTGTTTAGAAATATCCAGTTTTACTCTTTGCAGCAGCTTCGTTGGAGAAGCAAAGCGCAAGTTTTTCCTAAAAAAAAACAAAGATCCACTTTGCGCACACTTCTGGACTTTCAAACAAGATCGGTGGACTGGAAGAACGAAGCAGATAAGCAACTAGATAAATAGGCATTTTTTTAGCTTTTATTTTTGGAAGAGGAGACCAGCAGAAGAGGGAAACAAAAACGGAAGGTGGCTTTTTTCTCTTTGCAGTTGCACTCGCATGCGCTCTTGCCTTCCTTCTCTTTAATGACGTCCTACTTAAGGCTTCAGTGTTATAGGGCCCAGCGAGATTTTGACTAGCTAGTGTTACGTTATGAAGATTAGGAAACTGGAGAAAGAACAATAGAGCGTCCTTTTTTGTTATAACACAGGGAACCTGTTATTGACGACTTGACCGCCATTGGCCTTGTTCTTTCCTTGGAGTTTCCTTGAAATTTATGCCGTCTGGAGTGACAGGCGTGGAGGGAAAGAAGCACAAGACGAGTCTTACATGGTCGACTTGTGGAGAAACAGGAAGCTACGAGCTGGGTTCGCCGAGTCCCGTGCATGCCTGCCCTTACCGGCCTCTTTTGCGTGCTTCTAGTTCACATGAATGCGATTTTTAGAATTATCCCGGGTTTACATCAAGGTATTGGTTCTTCTCTGTTGATGTTTTGTTCGTAAGGAATCCTGTTTGGTTGAAGGTGTCTTCTTCTCTCAGGATCACATCGGTTATTTTTGACAAGTTGATGTGCCTTTAGTGTGTGTGTGTACGCGTGCCTTCCTTCTTTTTTGGCTATAAGCGCTAAACCAGGGAAAGAGGGAAAAAAAAAGAGCCACTCTCCACTTCTTGTAACCTCCGCCAAGGGCTTGGTGTTATGCTGTGTTGTGCTGGCTGTGTGTGCTGTGCCCTATACACTTTTGCCCTATCTCTCTTGTACCTGATCATCCCGATGTCATTCAATTCTAGATGGCTGTTTTGCCTTGCCTCCTCTAGTCTCTGTTGTCTTTGATCTCCGTCCTCGTGACCATGCAATGTAGCAAGTTCTAAAAACGTGAAAAAAAAAAAAGAACACCAGTAACTGCCTTCCCTCCTTCCTTCCTTCCTCGGCCATCTTATTATTTTTTTTTGCCCTGCTTCTTTCCCTTTCCAATCCAGCTTTGAGCGCATGCTGCACACGTTGCCTTCCTTCCCTGAGAACAGCTTCCCTCAGTGAAAAAAAGGAAATAACCCCCCCCCCCCCCCAAATGAGTGAAACAAAGCAATTGCCCTTACCATGATATACTCGGTAGTAGTTTTTATTTGACAATTTTTCCCTTGCTTTTTTTTTTTCATCTTCCTCCTTCGGCCTCAGAAGCGCATCACGGCCTCATTTTCCTCTTTATGAGCTTGGTTTATTTTTATTGTTTTCATTCTCTAACTCAAAGACTCCCTCCTCTATAATTTCGTTCCCACATACTTATTTACATTTTCTTTTCTTTGGGCGCCCTGGAAGCACAATTTTCTCTCTCCGCTGAACCTCCTTTGTCACCAAAGAACAGTCCAAAAGTCCAATCACCAACCACATCGAGGCTCTTATATCTCCAGATTTTCTTTCGATGTGTTCCGAAGAACAAGGACAGGCGAAGATTCTGTCCATCAGCGCGAAAGACAAACCCCAGAAAAGATCGACGAGTAGCGTCGAGCCCTCCAACCAACCCGGCTTTCCGTCTGGTCCTTTTAGCACCAGCCTTACCACCGATCTCGACCAATTGCTGTGTGGAAGTGCAGAAAAGTTTGAAAAGGACGCTGCCTCTCAATAAAGAAGTCGAGTTTCTCTCGCCCTAAGATCGACCCTCAACCTCACTGGATCACAGTGTCCTGCTTCTCCTACACATACACGGCCTACAGCCTTTTCCGTTTAAGCTCCGCTGCCTTCTCTGCCATATAACCGCTGGTCTTCTCTAGATCTTCTTTTTTTCGTCCGTCCTGCTTCTTGCCACACAGACTTTCTTCAGAGTTAAACTCGCTAGCTGCTCCCTCCATCTCACTTGCCATGTCCTCCGACCACCAGGCTGGCACTGAGCAGCACTCTGATACCCCACTAAAGATCGAAACTGAGAGCCGCATAAACACCAGTAGACAGCGTCTGCTTCAACCTGCCACTGCCGTGCCTGCCTTTGCATCGGCCGTGTCACTACCCGCCAGTAGCACTCCCATTCCTATCAAACCCCTGCCCGTCAACAAGTCTGCCACGATGGCTAGCTCGATCAAAGCATCTTCCATGATTGGGACTACTGGAGCCCCAGAAGAAAAGAAAAAGTACGATCCGAAAGACCCGCTGCGTCCGCGCCGCAAAAAGGCGCGGCGCGCCTGCTTTGCTTGCCAGCGAGCCCATCTGACCTGTGGTAAGTTGCCTATGCTCGTTATTAACCCTAGTACCAACCCTAACCGAACACTGGTGCAAAACCCCCACGATGTTTTGCTCTGCTCTGTCTGCCAGCGCACTAACAACACCTAGGTGATGAGAGACCCTGCCAACGTTGCATCAAGCGTGGTCTTGGTGATGCTTGTCAGGACGGAGTGCGTAAGAAGGCCAAGTATCTTCACGATGCACCGCCTGAGTCTCTTCGGCCCGTTCTTGGCCCGAATTACACGGCGGCGGCTCCTGCGACAACAGCCCCTGCAGCAACTGGAGCTCCTGCTCGCCAGACAAGCAATGGATCGGGGATCGTGACAAAGCTGGTCAACGCATCGCCTGTTTCTAGCACAGACCTGTTTGCACCGTCAACTACATCCAGCTTTCCTGTGTATTCAGCCGGCTCGCAGACTTCGATTGCAAACCTGTCGGATAGCTTACACGAATTCAACTCCCGTACATCCCCTGTATCGCCACCCTTCCACAATCCGGCAGCCAGCGGTGCGGCGCGGAATAACAGCATTGCTGGGCTGAACGGCCTCACTGATTCTAACGGTACTGACACGCTCAACTTTAATGCGCTCTTCGACCCGAGCAACCCCGCATTCTATAGCTTCGAGATTGATAACCTTGACCGTCTTGACTTTGGTAGCCAGTACCCAGCATTAGAGTTTGGCATGCTAGGCCATATGAGCAAGTCTGCCGAGGACGGTAGTGAGCAACAGCAGTCAGCTGCCAGTGGCCTGGCCGGATCTGCAGCCACCAATAGTGCTAGACTGCCGTATAATCCATTCGACAACGTCAATGCGCAGTTCCCTGTGTTCGAAAATCCCTTGCTAGACCTCTCAGCTTTGGATCCGGCCACGGCAGCTTTTACTCAGGGGAATCTTCAACACGGGTTACCTCATGCATATGCCATCAGTGCCGGGTCAAATAGTCTTGCAAGCCCTAGCACAGAAAATACGGCTAGTCCACAGAACGCCACACTAGGTGGATTCGATGGTTCGCCCACTACTACGCCTGGCCCCAGCTCTGGGTATCAGCCTACAGCTTTAGTAGCAGCTGTAACACCGGCACAGATCACCCTCAATGGAACAGCTCCTCTGCCTCGACAGAAACCCAAGCTACTCAAGACCACGCAGCTACTAGGCAAGCGACGACGTAATCCGTCGACTATCTACGAGTCGGTCAAAGAGCCGTACCCGTACATCAACGGCTTCCATCGACTCATTGTATTTTTGCGAAGACGGTTTCCAGCGGACAAGACACTCAAAATCGCCAAGTCTTTATCTAGCATCCGACCGTCGTTTATGTCTTGCACAAAATCACTAAACCGTGAGGACCTTGTATTTATGGAAAAATGTCTACAACGCACACTCTTCGAGTACGAGGACTTTATGCAGCATACATCAGCACCGACTATTGTGTGCCGCCGTACAGGCGAGGTGGCCGCTGTCAACAAAGAATTCACAGCCTTGACAGGCTGGACTAAAGATGTATTGTTGGGCAAAGCCCTCAACGAGAACATCAACACGGGCATTGCTAATCGCTCCGCTAGCACTACGCCTGTCCAGCACAACGTGCTGCCTGATGGCAAGCCACAGCCCGTGTTTATCCCCGAGCTGCTTGACGATGAGAGCGTCGTGCAGTTTTACGAAGATTACGCCCATCTGGCTTTTGGTGATAGTCGGGGCCATGTTAATCGCACATGCCGTTTACTGAAGTACCGTAAAGCCGAAGATACCGCACTGGCTCAGCCGGCCACAGCCCCTGCTGCTCCCACATCCACTACCACCACTGCTACAACTACTGGCACTGCTCCAACTTCAGCACGCAGTTTATTGAGCAACCGTGTTATCAAGATTGACAGTGAGCATGGCATTTCCAAAATTGAAAAGGATGGCAAGGTTGATTGCACCTATTGCTGGATGATCAAACGTGACATGTTTGATATTCCAATGTTGATTGTCATTAATGTAAGTGCTGTCTCGAGATTTGCATTTGGGACTGGGCTTGTTTGTACTAACCAACCTTGTTATCACAGTTCCTTCCATGTTACCATCGAAACCAGCAGCCACTACCAGTGTAAACACCGGAATCTCCTGTGTCGTTATATACTACCCAATCTTTCCTCCCACCCCCCTGGCGTCTCTCTTCTGTTTTATATACCACAGACCCACGTCACAACAGCATTGTCTGCCCGTCTAGTCTGACTTTTTTTTCTTTTGCATTGCATGCTTTGGTTTTGCTGTTATTAGTCGTTTACCGTGTGGCTAGACAAAGGATCTTCTTTATTAATGTCACAGGCTGTGATCTTGTCCCATCATTGCCTTCAAGTTCTCACGTGTGTATCGTATCCCCTATCTACTCCACCTTTGTCTCAGGCTTTGCCTCTGGCACCGGCCCAGTCAGCCACTCTACATTCAAGACGCCCTCAACGCTCTCCTCCCCAGCGGCAGTGACCACAGCGTCCTTAGCTGGGGCCCAGGCCTTTCTACGTAGGCTATTCTTTGCCACAACACAGTCAAAGTTGATGTCTTCGATCAGCGCCTCCAACGTAGTGTAGTTCAGCTCAGGACGGATAAAGCCGAGGAGCAGCAAACGCATGTGGGCACCGTAAAAGTCCGTTGCAAATTTGTGCATGATGTGTATTTCAGCGCTGCGCACCGTGTTCTTGTAAAATGGGTTGTACCCGATCGACATGACCATGGGGAAGACCAGTGGTGTGTCAGCTGGGCTGCCGGCCGGGCGGTTTGGATGTGTGTCTGGCAGCAACAACGACGCCCAGCCGAAGTAGACACCGGAGGTTTTATCCTCAATCCATGGAGTGACCGAAGAGTCAACGGGGAGATTAGCCGTCGGGATGCCAAGCTAAGGGGAGAGGAATTCTGTTAGTCGGTACAACATAGGGTTACGCTAGGGTCCTGTATGTTTGTGCGACTAGTTGCTGTTACACGGGAGAGGGGCTTCTTAACAACAGCTTATCACAGTCCACAGGCTTCTTGTGTAGGCAGTCTAGTCTAACAAGGGACTCACCTCCTTGGAGCCACGACCAAAACCAGAAATAACCTTGCCCTCCATTTTGAGCGGGTAAGGTAGCTCAGGGCCCTGATCAGAGCCAACAATACTAGGGCGAGTTGAGGGAGACATTGAAGGACAGGTAAAAAGAAGCGAGGATAGACGAGTAATCAGCGTAGAGAGATGGATCAAAAAAGGAATAGTAGTAAAAAATGATGAAGAGAGAAGGAGTGTAGGGGAAAAAAGCAAAAGAATAGCCTTAAATAAGATCAAACTGGCTAAGAAGATGAGGGCTTTTGGGTATCTGTCTGTATGCATCCACGGGAAGAAAGTACGACACTGTTGCTGCCCAGCCCGGGCAAACCAAAAAAGTTGAGAGCCCCGTTTCTGCGCTGCCAGGAAATGCGCTAATTAGTCAGCAATACGGACGTTGTCTATGATGGGCAAAAAGATGGTGTTCTCACCAACCGAAATCGAATCGGTGACCTTTCGATGGCAAATATTTACAAGTTACAGTCGAACGTGATAACCAGCTACACCATGGTGAGTTGCGACAGTGGTTGACCACTGCACATGGCTTGACGGAGGCGGCCAGCGCTAAAACGGTTTAAGAGGGACCGGAAACCAACCTTCCCTCCTACAACCCTCGGGGGGGTACCTTTGAGGTCTGGTGCCTCCCCTTTCCCCGGGCTTCTGGAGGACGACGCCTATGACACTGATAAGCGTCTTTCATTCTTTTCTTCTTCTTTGA
>JAZBQP010000085.1:0-83261 GCA_038407015.1 Ceratocystis ficicola | reverse complement strand
CCCCCCCCCCCCCCCCCGGGGCGGGGGGCCCTTTGGCGGGGGGGGGGGGGGGGGGGGGGGGGCTTTGTCTTGTATCGCTTTTCCTACTGTGGACTCTGTCTTCTCACCAATGCAATCTTCTCTCTGCTCTCGACCGCAGGCCGGTCTCACTCTCCTTCCCCCTTTCGTGTTCTTTTTTCTTTTTCTTTTTAATATTGTCTTTATCTCTTCTTTTTGGATTATTACCAGGAACGGATAAAAATACGGAGGAAATACACAGGGCAGCATCATGGCTGCTTACACAAGCACATCCACGCTTACATGTCTTCTCTTTTTGTTTTTTTTTTTTTCTTTTCCTCATCGCTTCCCTTTGGCCAAACTCTTGCTCGTCTCTTCCTGTTCTCACTTCCTTGGAAGCTCTTGGCTTTCTGAGACAAAGCCTTAGCCCCAAGGCCAAGCTTCTTCTTTTCCCAAATTATTTTAAGCGAGCCTGTAGGTTTTAGCGTAAGCGTTAATCTTTGATTTCTTCCCACTATTTCCGCAATGTGGTCGGGAAGCCCTTGCCTGCGCCCGTTCCAAACACCCTTTTTTGCTCCTTTACTCTTTTGTCAAGCCCGCTCTATGGGCTTCGTTTCTTCGCTTCTTTTCCTCCTTGAGCCCACGAGCCTGTTTGCCTTGGCGCTGGGATTGGCCCTGGGTAGGCGGTGCGGGCAGGTTGTTGTCTCCTCTTGTTTTGTCTCCGTTGGGTTCAAGGCGTAGATGTGCGAACCTTGCTGCTCGTCTCCTCCTTCTCCCCTGACAGCGTCGCTCGCTGGCGTGCCTAGATTGCCAGCCAGTAAGTGTCCATACACTCGCTATATTGTGACTGGCGCTCATTTCTCCCAGCTTACTTGCTCACAAGGTGTAGGATGGGCTGCGGATCACATCAGACATCGCCTACACCCTTTACTCAACAAGGAAAAAGGCTAAAACACACACAGCGGGCGTTCTTTTACGTCAAAATATCAGAGGGACTCCAAGTGCGGGCGAGTGGTCGTAGCGGTATGGTGCACTGTTTCTCCAGTGCGAGCTAACTATGGTCATGGCGGCGGTATGATGCTCCTCTGCTACACTGCTAGTTAACCTTTTTTTCTCCCTTTCCTTTCTTTTCTCTTTCAGCTACGGGGATGAAGCTGCTCTTCGTCTGCCAAGTATTTGAAAAAAATAAATATCCGATACCACCATAGCAGTTCATTTTGCCACCATGCCCTAGCCTAGGTCACTGGCGAGAAACTCACACACCCCCTCCCACACCCCCTATCCCTGTCCACATGGTGTTTTTGTTATGATCTTCACCTCCTAATTAAGACGCTCCTATGTGCTGCATTGCATCTGTCCATTGCGGAAGCGTCCAAGAATGCTGCTGTTTTGGCGCCCAGAAACCCTCGTTCCGGTCACTTGAACAATGTTTCTCTTATTTTGAGGCCTGATGGCAGCTACAGAAGACGGCAGGTGAATAGGATGGCAAATTGCGACTTACAAACTCGCAGTGTGTTGCGAGCCCGTAAAGACTTCCAGGCAGCGGAACGCCAGCACCAAATGATGACGTCTCTCTGCAGGACACAATACGACTGATGTCTGTCTATGTGGGGGGAGGGGGCAGACTTCTCTGAGTGTCATCTTACCAGATTTCGGGGTAAGCACACGAACAACTCTTTCCCAGACGTCCCTTGCCCATGTGCTCGTCCTTTCGCCTTTCCACATCCGCTCCCACTGTTCTCTCCTATTTCCTCCTTCGCCTGTCGTAGGATGAGTATGAATACGGAATCAAAAGGCTTGTTTTGCCTGCACTTGGGCAGGACATGCTCTTCTCTGTCCCCCAGCAAAGAGAAAGAGAGAGTGGCAGAGAACGGGAGGAAGGCAGAAACCCTAGGCCTGGGTACTGAAAGGCCAGATCCCCCCTCCAATTCTCTCAGTCTTGTCTCTCTCTCTCCGTCCGCCTGCGCAAGGAAACCTTGGAGTGGGAAGCAACGAAGGGGCTCAGAGGAGGCTGAGTCGGGCTTCGAGATTAGCTTTTCCTGCAAAACTTTCCGGGAGGACTTTTAAAGCTCAAGATCTTCGATTTCCATCCCTACTCCCCTTCTGTCGGCTCCTATGGCTGCGCTAATCGACACAGGCCTAGTTTTTAGCTCTCCCACTACCTCTTCTTGGCCTGCGTTTATTTTGCTTCGATCTTTGGGTTTCGAGGGAGGAAGGGCAGCTCTCGTATGATTCCACCCCCCCTTCTTGGACACACACGCACTAAATAAGCCCAAAACCATACCCTTACCACCACCTTGGTTCGCTGGCTTTTCCTCTCCTCTTCCTGATCACGGCCTTGTTCACCTTGCTCCTTTCTCCTTCGTGTTTCCCTCAGGTAGGCTGGTTCCACTGCACCTTTCTCCTCCTTGCTGTGCACGTATTTCTTGCATTGCTTTTGCTTCTGACACCAATGTACACCAATTCCCGTTCTAGCCCCCCGAATATATGGCTTATCGTCCCTTCTCAAGCGCAATTGATCTGTCACTCATGTTAAGAGTCAGGCCAGGTCAGCCAGGTCAGGTCAGGCCAGACTCGGCCAGGCCAGGCCAGGCCAGGCCAGGCCAGGCCAACAGGTGGGGCGTGTCTATGTTGCGCGCTAATTTAACATCCTTGCTACAACAAGACTTGTGTACATGCAATGCGCATACGGAGAAGCGGAGGCAGTTGGGGGGGGAGGGGGGGGGAAGGTTGCTAGAGCCCCAGAATCCCACCTGGACCAGACGTTTAGGCGCATGTATGTGATGCTGTCCATTGGAACTCTATCAGTGTCATGGCTTCCCTCCAAGCTGATGTCCAGAGCTAGGCCAGGCACTAGTAGTTTCGCTACGGCAGAGTGCATTTGAGGAACCTGGCAAGGTTGGTAGCTGGGAAATTACTTCCTCACTTGGTGATAATAAATCGCGAATGGGCCGAGTGTAAGACAAGAGGAAACAAGAAATAACAGCAGCAAAAGAGCACACGTCTCGTCACCACCTTTTGGCCTCAAGCACCACGCATGGTCTACCAAGCCCCAACAAATGGCCAGCGACTAACAAGGATAGCCAAATCCTACACAGCATAGGCTGGGAAAAGCCAGGGGGCTATGTGTAGAAATGAGGGGGATGGCAAGGCGGACAAGCAAGGCCCAAGACTGCTGCTGCGCTGCGATGAGTGCCACGAACTCAAACGATGGAATTCATTGACAGAAGAAAGTAATAACTTGGGTCCAACAACGGCTGGCTAGCTGAGTGGTCGCTCTTCAAGCCAGAATGGTAGGCTCCAGCAAACAGGTCGTAGTGGAGCCGGCCAGGGTTGGAAGATGAGCTGCACAAAGCATAGTACAAAGGGGCTTGGCTGGCGTGCAGCACAGGAAATAAGCCTATGTTTTGTGCTGTGTTGTCTACTTATGCATCAACTGACATCCAGGCAGTGCTTCATTGTTCTCTTGGGCGACACTGGCGCAGCGCTGTTGTGGCTCCTCCTCAGTCAGCGCCTACTCCTAACGCACGGGGCTTAGCGTAGCAATGGTTAGCTAGCTTATGTTGGCCGCTCCAGCAGCCAGCCAACATGACATGAGCTAGTTCGTTTCAACCCTTCTTCCAAATTGCAGGAATATGGCCTGCTCCATCTTCCAAGCCTTGTCTATGATGCTTTCCCAACAACTTGGTCTGGCCCAGTGGAGTCGGGGTGGCTGTTGTTGGTAGTCTGCATTGGCCAGACATGGCTCCCGTGTTGATTCTTTTCTTGTGTGGTTTCGCTCGTCTTCCTTGTCGGATTCAAGTTCCGCTGTGGAGCGGATCTGCAAGCCTGGTCTAATTCAAAGAGGCGCAGTAAAATGACAAAATGACACTTGGTTGTATGATAGCTTCACAGCATGGGCCCCCTCTTGTTTCGCAATGTTTTGTTTATTGTTTTTTTTTTTTTTTTTTGAGCCGAACGCCGAGCAACCGTCACGTGCAGTACGCTAGAGGGGCGGAGCAATGTGCATCCACGGCGCCTCTTGCCCCGCTTTTCTGCCGCGGATAGAGGGGAAAGGAAAAGTGGAGCACACGGCTCGGAAAGCTTTATAATTACCCGATCAATGGGACAAGCTCCGGGGAAGTGTGCTATGAATGCTACTAAAATGTGCATGTGCAGCACACGTCTGGGAGTGGCCGCGTGCGCTTTCCTCTCTTATTGGCAGGAGCTAAAAAAGATGCATCAAACCGGGCTCACGCTCTGGTGTATTGGATGGATCGCGGCAAGCCTGACAAAAACAGACCAGATGACAGCGTCTCCCTCGCACTGCAATCAGCCAAGCCACACTAGCTTGGTTTGCTTGCAACTTCTGGTCCGCACCCACGCCTTGATCCTAACCTTAGGGCCGGAAAAAACAAGAAAAAAAACACAGAAGATGTTAGGGAAGAGGAAAAAAAAAAAAATTAAAAAAAAAAAAAAAAAAAAAAAAAAAAAAAGACAACAGGTGGTTCGGACTTCGACCTCATGCTCTCCCACCGGTTGGCGTGGCCCCACTTTACTTGGTGGGTGGTCTCTTCTCTCCCATTCGGCTCCGATTTTCGGTCACGTATTTTTTTTTTCTCTTCTCAGCATGATTCTAAGCTTTTGAGTTGCTCGTGTTGGGTCGCGCACTGATTGACAACTTCATCGCCATCGCCCTCCCGTTGCCTGCATTTTCATCCCCTCTATCCACTCATTTTCAGACCTGCAGATTGTCTTAACTCGTCTGCTCTTCACCAATTATCGTCGCCAATCGCCCTTCTCCAATCTCCAAAATCACACCATGAACCCCGCCTTTTCCAACGCTATTCGTCAGCGTGCTCTGCAGGCTACCATGATTGCTGGCAGCCGTCGCACTATGGCTACTACTGTGCAGAAGATCAAGGTTAAAAACCCCGTTGTCGAGCTCGATGGCGACGAGATGACCCGCATCATTTGGCAGAGCATCAAGGACCGCTTCATTCACCCCTACCTGGACATCGACCTCAAGTACTACGACCTGGGCCTGCCCCATCGTGACGCTACTAGCGACAAGGTCACCCTAGATGCTGCAGAGGCTATCAAGCAGCACCAGGTTGGCATCAAGTGCGCTACCATTACCCCCGATGAGGAGCGCGTCAAGGAGTTTAAGCTCAAGCAGAGTAAGTGCATTGCGCTGTTTTTGGCTGCTGGGTCCGGCTCTGGCCTGGTCTATCATGTTCCACCCTACTGCCCCATTGCCAGCCCGTAACGCATAGCTGCGCACCGTAGCTGACTTCTTTTCTGAATTCAACAGTGTGGCTGTCCCCTAACGGCACCATCCGCAACCACCTCGGTGGCACCGTCTTCCGCGAGCCCATTGTCATCCCCCGCATTCCTCGCCTCGTGCAAGGCTGGAAGAAGCCCATCATCATCGGCCGCCATGCCTTTGGCGACCAGTACCGCGCCAAAGATCTGGTCGTTACCGGCAACGGCAAGCTGACCATGACTTTCACCCCCGCCGATGGCTCAGCCCCCACTTCCATCGACGTCTTCAGCTTCAAGAACGGTGGTGGTGTCGCCCAGACCCAGTACAACACCGACGAGTCCATCACCGGCTTTGCCCACTCGTCTTTCAAGCTGGCTCTGACCAAAAACCTGCCGCTTTACATGAGCACCAAGAACACCATTCTCAAAAAATACGACGGCCGCTTCAAGGATATTTTCCAGGAACTGTACGAGTCCCAGTACAAGGCCGAGTTTGAGGCCAAGGGAATCTGGTATGAGCATCGTCTGATTGACGACATGGTTGCCCAGATGATCAAGAGCTCGGGTGGATACATCATGGCTCTCAAGAGTAAGCTTCCCAAGCGTTTCCCTCTCCTACTTGCTGTTGGTAATGTGTGTGTCTAACCCTTTTTCTTCTTCTTTCTTCCCCCAGACTACGACGGTGATGTCCAGTCCGATATCGTCGCCCAGGGTTTCGGCTCTCTAGGCTTGATGACGTCGGTGCTGATCACCCCTGACGGCAAGTCCTTTGAGTCGGAGGCTGCTCACGGCACCGTCACGCGCCACTACCGTGAACACCAGAAGGGCAAGGAGACCTCAACCAACCCCATTGCCTCTATTTTCGCTTGGACCCGTGGTCTGGCCCAGCGTGGTCGCCTTGACGAGACCCCCGACCTGGTCTCCTTTGCCAATGCTCTGGAGCGTGCCTGCATCGAGACCGTCGATGCTGATGGCATCATGACCAAGGATCTGGCCCTAGCCTGCGGCAAGACTGACCGCAAGGACTACGTCACAACCAACGAGTACATGGATGCCGTCGAAAACAAGCTCAAGGCTATTCTGGCTTAAGCACGCTATGTGTATCAGGAAGGTATCTTCTTGGTGTACAAGCGTGATACAAAAGTCTTGGCAGTTCAAAGTGCAGAGGGGCTATCTGCTTGCCAAAAGCCGTCTTCTTTTTGGCCTATTTGCCTAAGCGTACCGTCTATTTTCTTGTTTTTCTTCTTTTTTTTTTTCATTTTGTTGAGCTCGACATTTCATTATGCAGATCTACCCACCATATATACACATACACAGAGAGAGAGATAGACACGCAGGACTAACTTGCGGCTTGAAACCCTGTATTTTATAACTGGAGTTTGTTGTACGATACCCACGGAGAGCTGGGCATGAAAGACGGTGCTTGGAAGTTTGGATATTGACTGCAGGATGCAAGACAAAAAAAAAATACTATCAAGATAAATTGACGAACCAAGAAGAAAAGAAAAAGAAAAAAAAAGGAATATAACTAACACCATAGTAGCACAAAAAAAGAGGCAGCCCTTGGAACGCCGTAATGACAAAAACCCACCGTATTCATAGCCTCTATTCAAAAAGAAGAAAACAGCCAAGCCATGACATGATTTCCATCCTAGAAACCCCTCCCCCCCCATCATGGTCCGGGCCAGGGGCAAGAAAGGACCATAGGATCGCTTTACACTGTCACTGCCACAGAACTCTAATCCTCCCCTTCGACGCCAGCTGCGTCCGGAGCGGACGATTGCCGTTTTGCCTTCTTCTTCACATGTTTAATACCGCTAGCCGTCGGCTTGGAGCGCACCGGTGTGCCGGTCTCTTTGTCCGCTGCAGCTGAAGCTGCAGCAGCCGCGACTCGGCGCTTCTTGACCGGTCGGCTTCCAGCATCTTCGTCATCCGAGTGGTCTGACTCGACACCACGCGCCCCACGCTTGGAGCCGCGACCACGAGAGGCTGATGCGCTGGTTCCGTTGGCACCGCCTGATGCCGAAGCACTGCCTCCCCCTGTGCCTGCCGTGCCGGGTGCAGCACGAGACGGTAGATCCTTATCCTTGGCCTCTTTGCCATGACCAGCAACGGGGGGGTTCTGTACGCCGTCCTGGAGAAAGGTCTTAGGCGCATGTTTGCGCAGCCAGTTGTACTCACTCACAGGATTGTTGAGGATGGAGTCACGCGAAGATGGTACCCTGTACATCTCGGCATCCGGGGCAACGATAGGCGGCTTGGATTCGATGCCAAGGCGCTGATCAATGTCGTAGATGTAGGCGTTAATGTCGTCCATGGTTAGGAAGGTCGGTGGATGGGTTTTGCCTTCGGCTGGAACTAGGTCTTGGACTGTTTCCGGCGAGTCCCGCTTGGTAGCTTCATAGTTGGCGCGGATGATGCTGCGGTCTAATTGCTTTAGAGCTTTGCCGTACATGAGCTTTTCATCCTCGGGGGTAAGGTCGATGTCTGGCACAGGGTCATTGACATCATCGGGGAGGTCAAGGCTCAAGTCGAAGCGTTTGTTCGCGGGGATTTGTGGGGTCTCGTTGATTGACAGCAGTATTTCAAGTAGCCGACTGTAAATTGAAATGATTAGTCTTGAGTGTGGCTGTGAAGATGATCACTGCTAGTTGTGGTAATAGAAGCATGAGGCAGACTCACTCATTCTCGACAGATATCCGGTTGATGATGGACTGTGCGAACATCTCGTTCTTGTATATTTCACGGTTATCACGAGATGCGTTGTCAAAACGCGCCATCATCTTGCGATACTTTTTTTTCCATGAGCGATACGTTTGTTTGTTTTCGAGATCCGTTTTCTGGGTGTCATCCTTGTGCTGTGCATCGACAGCTTTGCGCCGAGTTTCATTGGATGCCATTGTTAGTAGAAAACCGCGTGTGCGATGAAGGAGAAGAGAAAGCGATGGTTCGCCGATTAGGATGCGTCTCACGCAAGGCTGAATCGACAACGAAAGGTGTTGCTGTGTAACTCGGTATTTTCACAATGTGTGCAAATAGCTACGCACTTGGCCAGTAGTGGTCAGAAAAAATTGAGTGATAGAATGAGCACCCAAGACCAATCAAGTTTCAATAGAATGATAGACGCAAGCTTGTGAGCCAGTCTGTAGTGGTGAAACTTATAGTGAGAAGAGATGTAAGTAAGGCGTAGTGTTAATAGTCTGACATTTAGTGTGTGGTTTATTGAAGCTTTCTCATCGCGAGGCTGATCCATCGCGAATGTCGCGCCCCAAGACTCCCCCTGTAACTCTGGTGCAGTAAGAAGCGGACTCATGTGATTAGTCACGTGACCTATTTCGCTTTAACATGTCTTTTAGTAGAGAGGGAGGAGGAGCCCCACCTTAAAGCTTCAGCCTATCAACAGTGAGTTATTCAAATAATCCCTGCTGCTACACACATAAAATACAAGGCTTCTTGAACACCAGAGCTGGGCTCTTTTTCAATTGGAAAGTTTTCCCCTCTGCATAATTCCCATCATCACCAATTACTACTGCTTTATGTTTGCTCGCTTTATCAAAATGTCTGTCGAAACTGCTGCTAAGAGAGTTAAGTTGGACGGTCCTCTGATCGGTACCCACAACGGACACTTCCATGCTGATGAGGCACTAGCTGTCCACATGCTGCGAATGCTGCCTGAGTACGCCTCATCCTCGCTGGTGCGCACCCGTGATCCTGCGGTACTGGCCACCTGCGATACGGTTGTCGATGTCGGCGGAGAGTACGATGCGGCTGCCAAGCGCTTTGATCATCACCAGCGTAGCTTCACCACCACCTTCCCTGGCCGCGACACCAAGTTATCCAGTGCTGGCCTTGTGTTTCTGCACTTCGGCCGTGCCCTAGTTGCCCAGTCGCTACGCAACAACGGCAACGAGAATGTTTCTGCCGAGGACCCCAAGGTCGAAATGATGTGGCGTCGCATCTACGAGAGCTTCATTGAGGCCCTGGATGCCCATGACAACGGAATCTCACTCTACGACCCCGCTATGATTGCCTCCCACAAAATCGAGAAGCGTTTCTCTAATGGCGGCTTTACCTTGGGTGCCATGGTTGGCCGCCTAAATCGCAACTGGAACGATCCTACCCCTGATGATCCCGCCGAGGCTCAGGCTCTTGAGGATAGTCACTTCCTCCGTGCCAGCCAGCGTATTGGCGAGGAGTTTGAGCACGAGCTCAAGTACTACACCACCGCCTGGCTGCCTGCCCGTGATGTGGTCCAGGCCGCATTTGAAAAGCGCAAGGAGTTTGATCCTCAGGGTCGTGTGCTAGTCTTTGAGGGAACATCGGCCCCCTGGAAGGACCACCTCTACCAGCTGGAGGACGGCAAGCCTTCGGTCCTCTACGTGTTGTACCCCGAGAAGCCCACCAATGGTGCTAAGTGGCGTGTACAGTGTGTGCCTGAAAGTGCTGACTCGTTCCAAAGTCGCAAACCTCTGCCTGCTGAGTGGCGTGGCTTCCGTGACGAGGAGCTGTCGAAGATCACTGGTATCGAGGGTGGCGTCTTTGTTCATGCTGCCGGCTTCATCGGCGGAAATCTCACCTTTGAAGGCGCCAAGGCCATGGCTCTTAAGGCCCTGGAGATGTAAGCTGCCGCAGTGAAAGAGGCAGATTCATCCCTCCTCTACATACTCGATGGCAGTATCGATTGGGGAGGCCGTCTGCAATCTAGGAAACTAGATTTCGTCTGTAATTCAGGCGCACCAAAATATCAAAAGTTGTTATAGGATTGGGACTGGGACTGGGTTGTCAATTGGCGTTTTGGGAGTTCTATGGCTGGTTCTTATTCATTCCACAATTTTGGACACTCACATTACCGAAATGGGTCATGTCAACTACGACTATAGGTATTATCGCGGACAAGAAAAGATCCCAGGGACAGGCATGAGAGACGTCACTGGACATGCAGATTTATACATAGCTCCATGCCTAGGTATGGCCTAGGGGGTGGTTATGTTCAGCCATATTTTTTTCTTTTTTTACTTGGTTTCAAATAGACCTGATACGAAGCACAACATACGATGTGAGCTGAACTATGTGCAATGAATCGGACCAATGTTTTACAAGGTAATAAGAGTAGGAACAACATACCAACATCGTACGGTGAGAAACTAGTACATGAACAACGTGGGCTTTTTGATCGTAAAGACGAGCCTGGGGCCAAAAAAAAAAAGGTGAAAAAGGTAGGAAAGAATAGCGACAGATGACTCTCACGACAACCTATGAGGATAAAAAAAAGGAACTCCAAAAAAAACATACCAGAAGAACAGAGAGATGGGAGAACAAGTGCAAAGTCGACTGGGACATGATAAGAATGCGGTACAATAGAGCTTTAGAGAAATGTGATATCAGACCAAAGTTAAGACTAAAGAAGCAGAAGAAAAACAAAAGTAAAGTAAACGCTGTAAATGAAAGGTCAAAAAGAGGGAGGAGGCAAAAAGGAGAATATGGGAAAGTAACAATATCAATCCATATCCTCAAAGCTCAGAAAGCTAGGATTGTAGAAGAGCATAGAGGGGGTTGTTGAGATCGGTTGTAGGGTTATCCTCCGCTAGTTTCGCTGTTCTCTGCTCGCTACAGGTCGGATAGACAAGAAATGGATAACTACAAGTGATATCACAGGAGTAGGTGCCGATGCATTGCCGGAGGCCGTATTTTCCCGGGCTACCCCTTATGTTATTCATCATCTCACCCGCCTTGCACTAGTTTATGGGCGGATAGGCAGTTCCTGAGACTGGCCTCCCATTTGCTCAGCAGCGTTGGGTGCGGTGGAAGAAGCTTCGGCTTCTTGCTCTTCTTTCTTCTCACCTTCCTGCTCTTCCTGCTGTTCGCCATCAGTTTCGGGTTTGGTCTCACGGTTCAAGAAGCTAGCCTCCTTAGCGGGCGACGCAGCAGCAGGGGTGACTCCATTAATGCCCGCATGCTTGAGCGGAGTGACGCCAGGGGCGCCCGCAATACCGGCGGCAACAGCACCACCACCAGCAGAAGTAGTGGCTGCATTGGATCCGTTGACAGATTCACGGTGGGGGATGTTCTCAGGCTGGGGATGCTGAGAGCCAACGGAGCCAGCGTCGACGCTGTCAGCCTTGCCAGCCTTGCTGAGTGCGTAGTCTCCTGAGTCAAAGTACTTGCGTTCCTTGAGGTGCTTGGCAAAATGGTCGGAGCGTGAGGGCAATTTGCCGTAGAGGCGGAAGAGACGTTGTTCTTCTGGCGACAGGGACTAAAATGGGAAGAGATAGGGAGAGGGGTTAGCGGACTATGTTTGTGCATGTGAAAATATTCGCGACATTTTTGTTGTTTATTTCTCTCATTAATCTCTAATACCGAAAGGAATGAGGCTTGAAGATTGCGAGCAATAGAGAATACAATGATGGCAAATGGCAGCAAATGCGGGGGTTTGGTTTAGTGCACATTCGCGGGGTTACTTGGCGATAATTGGGGCGTTGGAGAAAAGGGTTTACCTTAATGTCGACCTTGTTCTTTTGAAGAGGGTTCATGGTGTGCTAAGAAGAGATTTCGAGGGAAGATGGGGGAGAGCTAGTCAAGAGAAAGAAAAAAAAATGAGGCGATGGCACTGTGGATAATAGAGATGGCGATGCAGTCAAACAGGAGAAAAAAAGAATGTAGAGCGTTTGTTTCAGCATAGGAAAAAGAAGACGATGGACGCTCAAGAACTCAAGGATCAGCCGCTTTGGAGCACAGAGAGCGTTGTGATAGGCTCTAGCGCAACTGTTTTATGGACATTTGGGTTAGCCACCAACTATTGGAGCCCATGAACAAAGGCGACAAAAAGCAGCAATTACTTTGACAAGAATCAGCTAGCACAATTGTTGCCCCTCACCTACTTACCCTAGCACAAACCAACTTGAGGGAAGGAAGGGAAGGGCTAAAAGTGATAAGATATGATAAGATAGAGAGTGTCCCCACTTACCGCCCTTTGTTCCTCCTCGTGTATTTTGGCTGCAAACGGCAACTGGCTCTATCACTAGAGTGGCCGAATGGCGAAGCATGAGGTGCGTCTATATTTGTGGTCCTTGGTCTTGACCTCAGCGTGGAGCTCGAGATCCAATGTGAGCCGGCCAATTGAGAAGTCGAGTGTCGGGCCGCAACACCTTCATCTCTCGGTTTTTGCCTTTGCGCAGCGTGTCATCACTCAGAGGGCCATGTGATGAAACGAAGACTCGCTCTCCTCATCTGACGCCTCCCCTCCCCTACCAAGTAAAATACACGGGCTTCATGGAGACAATAAGCGGTCTAATAGGTGAATAATTATTGGCGCGCCTTTTATGAGTCACTGCGCAAAGCTACAGGAGAGAGAACGAGAGGTGGACAGAAAAGTGAAATGTAAAAAAGGAGCAGACGATGCGCTGTTAATCAAGAACACTCATATGTGTATCTAATGCATGCGATCGATGCCCATCTAAACCCACAAGGCAGTGAAGTACATACAAATGGCAGCTGGCGGTCCGTCGCTCCGCATAAGACCACTGTGGCGGAAGACTAAAAGTGGGGCAATGAACACTGCCGCTCTCATAGCTCTCGACTCCTCTCGGGTCGAAAGAGCTACAGTACAGTTTTCTTATCACTGCCTATACTATGCAGCGTGGCGACTTGTGACAGGCAGTTGGTCCAGAGAGTGCGTGGTCTTAGTGGCGTGGCTTTGGCTTGTCAAGCTGTGACACATGGGCTAGCTAGCTAGACACTGTTTGCTAGCTTAGATGGAGCTGGCATGTATCCAATTGTCCAAGAATGCAAGCTTTGTTGAGATCATACAGCCGGTAGGACAGAAGGGGAATGAATGCCTTGGGCCGAGGAAGATGGGGGGATATATAGGTTTTACTGCAACTAGTGGCTTTACGTTTGATGCATTTTCCAACTTGGCTAGCGCAGGATTAGAGACAAAAAAGCTCAAAATCTAACTTTGCATTCGCTGTTCCAGGCGTGCAAGTTGTAGCCTTTGTTACACGCAAGTGATGACTGCGAAGCTCCAGTTCAGTAGGAAACAAGGCCTATGTACATGCATTCTACGGACCAACAGTGGAAATGAGCCATCATAGGCTTGTTGTTCACAGCCTTCTGAACGGGCCGTAGCGCAGAACTTGTCATGGAGTCGTCAGACCCCTAACTGGCCTTGGCCCGTTTGAGATGATGTGGCAGCAGCGCATGGGGAATGGCAGATGCGCGTTAGGCACCGTGGTAAGCCAAAACAAGCCATCGGGTTGTGTGTTGATCCGCCATCTTCCTCATTGTTCGCCATGTCATGAGATCGGCCGTTTGTGGTTTTTGTATTGGGCGTGAGCCGTATCAAGGCGCAGGTAGCCTGTGTTGTTGAGGTTGTGGCTGCACCCAGCCAGTAAAATCCCATGTGTCTTGTGGAGGCTGCACGATGCAGATGCACTATCACACTCGCATGCACAAGTGCCACTGAACGGACAGTGCGCCAGCGCTTTCTTGGATGCCGCTCCTCATCTAACCCGAAACGGCATCGAAGCTGCTTGCTCCGCCTCATTTCTGGGCGGATCATGAGCCAGCAATCTGGATGAAGAAAAAGCAAAGAACAAAGATCGGCAGGGCAACGTTGACCTTGTGAAATCCAGCAGATTCACATGTTGCAGCGTGGGGCCACATAGCGACCTTATTTCAGCCCTTCGCTTGTGACTGCCCTCGGCTTTGCTTGGATTTGGGTTTTGAGGCCTATGAAGCCTGATTCTCTGTTAATGCACTGACTATGTCATTGGGAGATGCTTCGCAGTGTGCGTGTTGTGTACGCGTAGTTGCTTGCCTTCCTTTTCTCTTTTTTTTTTTATCGGGGCGACTTTTCTCGTCCTTTTCCCTTTTCTGGCGCGCTGAACTGAAAGGGAACGAGGAGCGAGGAATGGGAGAAAGAAGCCTGGCTTGGTCTGCAAACTTTGCGAAGCCAGCGGCTTAGGCTCTTGTGCTACAATCTTACGTGCAGGTAATAGTTGCCTTGCTGCTCTAGTGACGGGAGGGTACCTGGGATGCTCTGTCTAGCTAAGTCCATATCAAGCTTAGCTTGCAGGAAGGAAAATTTTCTTGCTTCTTACTTCACTTTTTGGCTTGCACCTTCCCTAGAGTAAGTAAATCGCGTTCCTCGGAGGTGCTATTTCTCCAGTTGGCGAGACGGTGTGGTCGTTTGCGGTTATTGCTCTTTTTTTTTTCTTTTTTTTTTAATTCCGCTCGTGCATTGGCTGGCCAACCGTTTTGGGCCTTGCCAGGATTTGATGGAGAGCCGCAAGAAGACAAGGACGGCAGGAGACCTCAGGTGCCCTGTCTCTCATTTAACAGTATTTACTTATATTGCTGCCTGTGTACCTGTCTGTGTCCATGTTTATGTGTGTTTCTCTTGCTTTTGTGATTGCCATTCATGCTCTAATCCTCCGGGGTAATCACTTCCCGTACACATTTTCTTCTTTCCAGGCATTCACTCACTTGCTCACTACTCAGCAGCACTCTGGCTTGGCCTTGGCTCCGCCTGTTCTCCGGTCTCATTTGACAGGGATTGCCTATCTTGCGCTGAAGCATCTAGAGCACCAAGTCACTTGTGTTGCTTCTTGCCATACGCCGAGGTCAAAGGCCCAAGCTCCGCCCCGTCTAAACTTTAGTGGCGCATTTTTTTCCCTGTGAATTTAGCCCTGCTCTCTTCTTCATTTCGCTTTATCTCTCAAACACCAACACTGCATCACTTGTCAACATCGCCACCGCTCAGAAAGCTAGCGCATCGATCACGGGGTCACGTTTCCATGTTTGACTCCTGCCAAGCAACTGCCACATCTGCTACTTTATCTTCGTCTTCTTGCCTCTTTCCCACACTCTCGCAATATCCTTATCTCGATCTTCACTCACCTACTCTCTATCTCTACCTGGCTCTGCCTGTTCTTATCCATAAAACTGGTCTTGATTCCTTGGCTCTCCTGCATTCTCCTGCTGCTCGTTTCGAATCCCACCAATATCTCTCTCCCTGCATTCACATCGTCGCATAACAAATTGCCAATTGCTAGCTGCCAACAGCAATCCGCCATTGACTGCTTTCTACACCATTGGCGTCTTTTTCTCTGCTCAACTATTCGACTATTTGTAGGCTGTGGCGCTCCCATTTTCAGGCTCCCGTCCCTCTGATCTCCTGCCCCTCGAGTCGCGCGCTGGCTGTCGTTTTCCCTCTATACATTCATTACAAACATCGCTCGTTATCACCACTACTGCATTTATTCGTCGCTCATTCGCTCATCTACCGCTTGTTTATTTCGCTACAGTGGCACTGTACCGCAATTGCGAATTGCGACCACCCTCCTTGTTTGTTTCACGCATGATCTCTTTATTGGCTTGATTGCTGCCGTGCTATTTTCTTCTTTTTTTTTTTCTTTTTTCAACGCCTTTTTCTTTGTCTTCATAGCTTGTTTCTTTTTCTTCACTTTGATCCTTGGCCTCCACCTTATCGATTCAGTCTCTTGCAAATTTCCACATAGTCGATCATGAAGTTTGGACAGAAACTCCAATCTGAGTCCGTCCCTCGTTGGCGCATCCGTAAGTATGAAATCTTGGTCTTGTTTTCCTTTTGTCCTCTGCTCCCGTGCCGTGTCTATGATACGTCACCTTCGTCATCACCGGACTCAGACATTTGACCGCCGGTTGTACTGGGCATCCATCTCCAAAAGACGGTCTCCAATCCAATGTGCTGTCGTCCGTATATGCACTTATAACCCTTGGCCATCCCACCAAACACTACCTGTCGTCGTTGCACACTGGAAACCATTGAACTGCAGCAATATTTGGCACACTCTCAATTTATCCGGCGTCTTAAAGCCGCGTTTGCCCTTTTTTGTCTGGCGACTAACTATTTGGCAGACAACATTGACTACAACTCGCTCAAGTACGAGATCAAAGTCCATACTACTAAGAACCAAGCAAGCGCTATTGTTATTCCCGGCAGCGAAGATGTTGCCTTAACTCGCTTCGAGAATGGCTTCTACGAGGAGCTTCAAGCCCAACATGAGCGAGTTGGTGACTTTGTCTCCAGTAAGACCCATGAAATCGGCCACCGTTTGAGTAGGTTGCACTATTTACATCTGCACAACTCCTCTCAGTCCGAATACTAACTGATCATCACGTGCTTAGACTATCTTACTACATGCATTCACCAATTGTGTATGCGATTCCCCAAACATGGCCATGACGCCAGTCCTGAAAAAATTGCAAAAAGACAACGGAGGTTCTGCAAGTACGAACATGAGTTGTTGAGGTGTGGGGACGATCTTCACTCTCTCGACCGTTTTATACATGCGCAAGTGATAGCTTTCCGCAAAATCTTGAAGAAATATCAGGTATGCGCATCTTGAACTGTTTAATTTGCACATGGCGATACTAATTCGATTGTTCTCAGAAATGGACTGGCTCTTGTAGCCTGAGCGCGCGTTTCCGCGAGAACATCCTCCAAGACCCCAAAAGCTTTACTCGCCGAGATCTTACGCACCTGCAGTCGCAGTACGATGTCCTACTAGCTGAACTGCGCGAAACCCTTCCCGAAGATGACATTCATCCCGGATCCCCCGAGTCTTTGAGTGTTGACAGTCAGTCGATTTCTGCAGTCCGCTCTTTACCATCTCCAACCACTCCGCAACAACACTTTGCTTCTCCTCAACAGCCAGTTCATTACTGGAATGAATATGACAATGGCAGTGAGGCCGGAGACCATGAGGAAGAATATGCAATTTACATCAACCCGGACCAGGAAATGGAAATTCCTGGCTTCGAATTCATCAAGAAAACCTTTGCCCGCCCATTAGCGAAAGCCCGCAGCATGCTCACGCTGCAAAGCTTGAGGTCAAATCCTGGAGAGCGAGCACCTCTGCTAGGAATCTTTGGCTCTGCAAGACCTAATTATTCTGCGGAAACAGATGATGACTACACTAGCTCCGAAGAACTACCCACTGACGGATATGCCACCCACTACGCAGCGTTCCCTAGCATAGCCGACCAACAAGCCACGCGAAAACACAATCAAGTCTTTTTATGGGTCGCCATTGCTTCGTTTCTTGTTTCATTCATATTGATCGCGATCACTAGCGCGCTGATTACTACTGGCCGGCATAAAATGCGGTTAGAGGTAGAGGCAGGTGTGACTGTCGGCATTATCACGAGTTTATTCTCGGCATGTGTCGGCCTTGGCATCTCACTCACGCGGACGGATAGATTGCTTTTGTGGCATCATGTTTCCCTTTGGCTATCATTCTTATCGATTTGTGTGTTGAACGGGATGTTACTCGTGTTAGTGGTGGAATGGTGAGAGTGGTACACAAGCAACGCGGTTGTGTGCTTTTTTTCACAAAAGAATAGGGCGGAGGGAAGGAGCTTGTGAGAAAAGCCACTTCTCAGCTATGCTGGGGGTAGCTATTTAGAAAGTGGGAAGGTGATTGATTAGATTTACAGCATTCGTCTTGGATTAGCGTTGCTTTTTTGGGTTTGTTTTCTCGTTAGATGAGAGATAGTCACTGGTTCACGTTTAGCGTCTTGTTAGATTTTCTTTTGTTTTAACATATACACAACAAGGCTATGCACCTCGGGGTTTTTCCGCCTATTTGCTAATGTAACACTTGTCAATGCAATGATGCGATGCGCGATGAAACAACTCGAGTTGTGTTGCTCGAATCACATGAAAAGACATACTTTATTCCGGCTTTTTGATTTGATTTGAATGTATTTGACGTCTGCCGGAATCACCAAGATCAAACGACGCCGGATTAGTTACTGGACAGAATTGACCCTCTGCAGGGCTGACTACAGATTGTGGGCAAGAGAAGCACGCATGCTCCCAAGTCAGCTTGTTACTCGTCTTTCACCTGTAGTTGTCAGAAAAAAAAGAAATCCCCAGACATACCCTAAGCCCAGAAGCAGGGCTAACCCTCGACTTCCCCACAGCCATTCGTTCCACTGAAAAATTACCACGCTTCCTGAAGTTGTCAAGATCCCGAGAGCAAGGCGGTAGCGTCCAGCGCAGCCTGGGAAAACCCCACAGACTGTGTGAGCATCCGAAGGCTCGTGATGATATTATTCCGCTTTTCTAATGGCTGCTGCCTTGCGCGCAAGGAAGCCCCTTTTCTGGTGACATGTTACAGTCACCAGTCTGTCCGAGGATAGAGAAGCGCAAGAAAAAAAAAACAAAAACAAAAGAAAAAGAAGGGTGAACTGTGAACTTTCCAAATTCAGCTCCGGCTTCTTTTCTTTCCTCGTTTGTTTGTTTGCGCTATCAAACGTCTACCTGCTTGATTTTACCCAATAATATGACGGCCTTCTCGGACAGAAACGACCCAGCACGATGTCGTCATTCGAGGCCGTTTCTGGGCGGTCGGCAATTGCAGGTGTGCGCGAGGTTTGGAAGCCTTCCATGACCATCAAAGGCCCGGTGTGAGCACCGAAAGGTTCTTCGACTCGGCTTTTCCCCGCGGGAAGTTCCAGGATTGGCTACCTGGTGTTTTTGGCCTGCGGCCCCGTCCATATGTCGAGAAGTCTAAGAGGCCAACGGCTATCGGCACGAGGGGTTAGCCTCTTGAACTTGAACTTGAATATATTTAACGTCTACTGGAATCACATAGATCAAACGACGCCGGGCTCCGGTGTCTCTGCCAAGTATCTGCAAGACTTATCTGTGACCAAGAGTTTGCGCACAAATCTTGCTGACAGTTTTCTCACATTGCCTCGACATTCCCACGGGTGCTCAGGAGTTTTTGGCTGGCCACAACCTGTGACCGGACAAGGCGCCCTGGCATCTGAATGGTTGCGTTGCACGTGATATTTCTCAAAATCACCGTGTCCAGAACGGGCTGCCGGAACTCTGGCAACTGTTCCTCGATGCAAACCCTTCATCCACGCCAAGTCATAAGGCTTGGGTATTCTCAGGGGTGTCCCGAGATGTCGGATACTGCGACTCTTGTCCTTCATCCAGGTTCGGAAGTCCTCTTTGAGGGCTTCCTTCTTCCATCGTCTGGCCGCCAGCGACATCGTCGCTTTCGGCACCAGGAGGACGTCACTAGTGCAACCGGCTTTTGCCAGTTTGTCGACGGCTTCGTTGTCTGGTACATCGCAGTGTCCTGGAACCCAATGTATCTTTCCCGTTGGTTTCAGCAGTGCCAGATTCTCCGGACCACCTTGCCAATCTGCTAAGATACGTCGGATACTGTCAATTTCCAGCTGCGATGTGCCTGGTTTTCGCATCTGCTGACTTATCCGTTTGGCCACTCCCAGATTGTCCACGCAAAGATGGAGATTTTCTGCTTGTGGGGGAGCGACTTTTGTCGCTTCCTGAACGGCTTTTAGTGCAGCTATTGCTTCTGCGTCGGCAACTTTTCTGCACCTTCCACAAGATACATGACCTTCGGCAAGTACTTTTCCTTGGTAGAACACGGCCCAGCCGGCTCCGGTGTCCCCAGCGCTGTTGCGAAAGCCGTCGGAATAGACCCAGACCGTGTCCTGTGTTTCGTCGCTGAGGAGTTTTTGGTGTGCCTTGGTGGCATCCTCTTTGCTCAGCGAGTCTGTGAAGGTTCTGTTTCCCTGTCGATTTGTATACTGGCAGAGCGGCTCGTAGAGATTCTACGAGCACTTTCTCCATGGTTTCCAGTGTAGCTTTGTTTGCCAGTGGAAACCATGTGTTGACCGCGTACGTCAATTGCGGTAGAATAAATGCTCTCACAACGTGTATTGCCGACTTCAGAGGGGCACCACTGTGGACTCGGCTTATCCGTCAGAGTACATTGGCTGTCTTCCGGGCTTTGGATGCCATTTCCTTACAGTGGTGCTTGAACTTCAGGGTGGCATCCCAGTGGACTCCGAGCCATTTGATATCCATTTTGGGACTAATGACCGTGCCATTTGGGAGTGTCAGGCCTCGCATCATGCTCGGTTTCCTGTGCCTTCTGTAAAGGTGCATAAGATTCGTCTTGCTCCAGTCGATTTGGAGCTCGTTTTCCCCACACCAGTCTGTCGCTGTCGCCTTGTCTAACCAATCTTCCAGAGTGAGGATGTTGGCCTTTATTGTTCTGGTCGACACGTATATGAGTCCATCGTCAGCGTATCCGAGACATTGCATGTTTGCAAAGAGGTCTGCTGTGTATAGCATGTAGAGAATTGGCGATACAGGGGAGCCTTGCGGCAGACTTCCTCCAACCTTTCTCTTCACCGGGTGCCCCCCTTCTACTGAGAGGCTAACGCTTCTGTCTGTCAGGAAAGAGTCTACCCATTTGCACATGGGCTCTGGCCATCGCTGGGCCCGTAGACGAGCCACCAGTCTTTTCCTTTTCACGGCGTCAAAAGGACCTTCGATGTCAAAGGTTACCACTGATGTGATCTTTTGTGACTTTGACTCGCCGGCAGCAACGTCTGCCAGTTTCCATGCAAGGTCCGTGACTGCCCGCCTCGGGACAGCCGACGGGTTAGCCTCGGCTTTGTTTGTTTGTTTGTTTGTTTGTTCTATTTAACGTCTACCTGATTGTTTCTACACCATAATAAGACGACTTATTCCGGGCAAGACCAGCCGGGGATGATGTCGTCATCCGGGGCCGTTCTTGGGCGGTCAGCGATTGCGGGTGTGCATGAGCTTCGGAAGCCTCGGGTTAGCCTCGGCCCGCCGGACCGGAGAATCCTTGTCAAGCCGTGATAAGCCGAGGTTTGCCAACAAGCTCTTCGCTCGCTTAGCTCAGTTGGTTAGAGCGTCGTACTAATATTCAACCACCGAATATCAAGTAATGCGAAGGTCGCCAGTTCGACCCTGGTAGTGAGCATTTATTTTTGCCTGTTGAATGATTGACGAATGCACTGTTTACTCTGTCGGTTGGCTTCTTTCTCTGGGGCGAGTTTTAGAAATGGCTTCCTTTTTTTTTTTGCCGTGATCGGGGTTTTGTCCACCCGCCTTCTCGATTGGTGGGCATGATTCTAGGATGAACACAAAATTCAGGCCTCATAATCGATAGATAACGGAAATCCACTAAATAAGCGCTTACACACCTAGATGGAACGGAAAAAAGGCATTGATGCTTCTAATCTAAACGTAGGATTTGCCAAACTTTTCATTCTTGATTGTGTGCAAGTAGTGGCCGAATAGGCCTCTACGCAAAAGTGTGTAGGGTCGTAGCAAAAAGGGGGGCTAGCTAGCTGCCCAATCAGCAACTATGTTCCAAAATCTAGAACACTCTGGCCTCCTGTTGTACCCAATATTTTGGGAAAGGTCTTGGCCCAAAAGGAGCAGCAGTCAAGCAAGTGCCTGACCTTGCCCCCGTATCGGTCTTCTCTTTGGTGCTTTGGAGCCACCGAGGACGAGGTCATTGGTGGGGAAGAAGACATGCTTCCTTTTTATCAGATGACCTTTTTTTTTCTTTTTAGGAGAGGGGGGGGGGGGGGGGGGGGGGGGAAGCAAAAAAAACCCAAAAGGCCTGTAATGGCTACATGTGGTGGTCCCATTGAGGATGAGTGAGTCTAGATAAAAAGAAACGCAGCAGAAGAAAGGAGGTATGCCGGCGTATTTCGGCTGGAACTCGGCGGTAGACACACATAGAAAGACAGGGTTCCTTTTTCCTGTTATTTTTTCACTCTTCTTGGGGCTTCTTTTCTTTTTCCTCCTTCTGAGCCTGAACGTTACGGAGACTCTGTCCTGCCGAGAAGTCGTGCTAGCAATGCTGCCAAACTCAAGTTGCCCATCTCCTCCGAGCGTGGCGAGCCGGCCATACCTCAAAGGAGCCAAGAATCCGATCTCTAAAAATACACAAACATAGCCGCCGTCGATCTGAACTTGACTAAGTAGAATGCTGGCGGAGCATCTAAGCAGCGCTAGAACCATCATCCGAAGGAGGAGTCTGACATGATCAACCTAATGGTGGTGGTTCGTCTTCGAGATGGCCCTCGGTTCAGGCGTCGACTCGTATCGTGGCATCAAAAGGCCACGCTACGAATGAGGAGAATATTTGTCAATGTTTAGATTCTCTGCTGCTCGATATGCACATCGTCTCATATTAGTTGCCCCATACATCATTTACTCTTCTCCGTTGCTGTCGGCGGGTCCAAGCTTTTCTCCAGCTTTGTGGCGAGTTCCCTGCTGCATTCATGGTTGTCGTGTGACCGCAAGTGTGTTATCGTGGGAAGGGAGATTCCATAGAGGCTAGGCCAAAAACTTGTTGGGGGCAGCTAGTCGCCCCCTAGTCGCCAATCAAGTCGCTTCGTTTTGCGACAACTTTCTCCTTCTGGTAATGAAGTCATTGCTCTCCAAAACATTCATGTGCCGGTTTTGCCCTCGCCAGTATTAATGAGCCGGTGGTTTGAGAGACAAGGTGCCAGGTGGGTTTCACCGTCTTGTTCGTGGCTTGGAAAGGAAGGGGGCCTTGTCTTGGCTTTCTTTGGTCTGGCTGAAAGTAGTAGTTGGATCTACGGGTTAAGCAATTGCATATAGCAGTCAAGTTAACGCGTGGCAGGAACGAATAGCCGAAGAGAAAAAAAAAAGTGCAGCTGCTCCTCCGAGTTAGCTAGCAGATTTGAAATCTTGGTCTACGGGCAGTTTCTATATTAAGGGCTCTGGATCCCCTCTATCTTGCTCCTTCTGTTGGATTTTTCTAGTTTTTCTTCTCATGTTACTACTCCTTTTTTTCCTTTTTGTTTCTTCTTCACTCATCACTATTTTCTAGCTCGCCGTCCCCTTTTAATTGCATCATTAATGTGTCTTCAAGGCATGTCATTTTATTCCCTAGTATTTGTTAGACTTTGACTTCTCTCCGCCATTTGAGCCACATTGTTCGTTTCGTCATTAGCTATTATCATAACATCAGCAGAACAACTACATACCTACTAGCCTTGTATTTTACTTACTCCCTATTCAACATCTTGTCGCGACAGTCTATACCGCCATCATGGTTCAGGTTCTGGTGTCCCAGTCTTGCCTGCCATCGACCGCCGATGATGTTGTCGATGCTGCCAATGCTGCTGCTCGTATGCTTCTCGGGGGCTCTTCATTGAGTCACTCTACCCACAGCCATGGCCATGGCCATGGCCTCCGACACACCCAAACATCTAACCTTGCATGCATTCAGGAGTCTGGTTCTGTCCCTCCACACACCGCTGCTGAAAGACGCGCTATCAAGGCCGGTGTCCGGAGACCCCGCCGCTCGCAGTCCCTCTCGGAATATGACAACGAGCAGCCTCCGGTTCGCCACCTGTACCTGCCCACTCTGGCCCCTACCCTAGCCTCCCCGACCACTCCAGCCCCAGTCTCTGCTTCCGCCATTCCACGAGGGGATCTGGTGCTATCATCCGTGCAAGAAACTGCATCTTCGCCTGCTGAACTCTCTTTAGTCGCTCAGACTGCTCCCCCTCCGCCTGACACTGCCGCCGCCACTCTGGCCCTGCGCATGGTACGGCCCAAGCCCAGAAAACCCCCTCGCCGCGCTTTCTCACTCATGGATGATGAGCCTGTTGTGCATACCCACCGCCCGTCAGAACTCATTTCATTGCTTGACCTCCCAAAAGACGTCCTCTACCTCATCTTCGACTTCCTTGATCCTATTGATAGCGTTTGCTTCGGCCTAGCATCACGAGCCTTTTATCCCATCCACCAGCGTCTCAATGGTCGGGTTTCGTTGGCCAGCCGCCGCCACGGCCCCAACACGCTGGAATGGGCGTGGCGAGGTGCCGGCTCACTTAGACACCCTGGGTTGAGTCCGCCCCAGTCTCCTATGCTACTCAATGCTGAGCCTCATGGAAACTCGGCACCAAGCACGCTAACAACGACAAAAGCACCTCAAGACTCTAGCTTTCCTGGGCTCAGACGATCGCAAACCGCATCCACCACCTCCTCCACCTCCTCCACCTCATCTAGATCATCCGATCAGCCTGAGTCGCCCTTTGTTGCCAACTTTGCCGCTATTCGACTTGACGGCCAGGTTTACTGTCGCAAATGTGGTACCTCACGCTGCGAGTTACACAGCCACCTAAAGCAATGGATGGGCAGTGAAATGGAATACTGCAGCGTATCATGCCGTTTTGGCCGCCCCGCTCCGCCAGGGGCCCACGGAGTCTGCTACCGCCGCTCACCCAAAAATCCATCTCGCTGTGGTCGTCATGCGCCCCGTGTACGAGCCAGTGCGCCTGTGTCTCCGCGTATGCAGCCCGTGGACTTGGCCGTAGCTGCAAAGGAAGTGTAGGCAAGAAAATCACACGACCCGGAGCTTGGAGTGTCATGTGTAGAGCACAATTGATGTTCTTATTAGGTTTCGTGCAAATGTAACGTAATATGATGGATGTTAAAGTGTTTTTAAACACGCCTGATGATCTATAACCCTAATTTATACAAAACCCTAGACAATACATTACATCACATAAAACTCCGAGCTCGTACCACTGAACGAAGTGATCCGACCGCTCAATGATTTAGCATCACCAAAATATCGCAACCGGTAACATCCACGCTCAACATCGTCTGGTAGGTGCCACTGTAGCGTGACCTTGGATGTGCCTCTGATTGACGACGTGCGTTCCCAGTTATAGACTAGGTCCCAGTCTGAATCATCTCTCACAGTTTTCCACGCTCCAGGGCTAATCATGCATTCAACAGCGGCAAACGTACCCTCGAGGCGTAGATTATTGCGTGGATTCGCGCCAATAAAGGTCGCTTGCACTATATCGCCGGCGTAGTACACTGACGATGGTGCTACATCGGAGATAACGTCACCAAAGGCTGTGAAGAACGGGTGGCTGTCAAAGACGACGCCAGCGACGAAATGTAGAGATGCATTGCGTGTGTCCGGTGGGAAAGGGCCGATCTCGGCCGCTGCTGCTAGCGGCGTTTTGGCCGTGTCGAATAGTAGCGGCAGGTACTCAAGTGTACGATTGATGTAGGCCGCCAGTGTATGTGGGCCGTATAACGTTGATGCACCCTCGTAGCGTTGCAATGCATACTCCTCCGGCGTGCTTATGTAGTGTGTGTATGTGTTAGCTGGACCACCAAGCACGACTTCGACGTTGGTTACGTCGGGGGTAGATTCTAGTGCGTCGCGCGCTTCTTTCTCAACGGCACGCATCCATCGCCTCCCAGCCATAGTTGATGCCTCGCCGGGGCTTACAACAATCATTAGATTACCAATGCGGAGCACTTGGATGTCGACAATGTTTGGTGTCCATAAATATGGCCGCACAACCTCTCCGACGTCTAGAAGCAGGGGCTTGGGCGTCTGGCAGGCAACCTGCTCGGCCCCAGGGATCTTGATTAGACTGGAAATAACCTTCCACGCAGCAGACTTGTCGGCACCCGAGTGGTCATTCTGCGTGAAATCCAGCCCGCCCGGCCCGTCTGACGTGCCGGCCGCAAAAGAATAGCCCAGGGCGGCTGGACAGGTCCGTTTAACCCTTTCAGGCTCGTCTGGCGAGAGAAACTCGAAGTTCGACATATCATGGAACGCATGGAATGCCCGCACAATACCGCCACCTGTAATAGGTTTAAGGGCGTCAGGGGCCTCGCCGCCCAGTGGTGCCATTGTTAATTTGCGGGCAGCGGCGTATTGCCGTCGGCCGATTTCATAGCAGCTACTTGCACCATTATCGGCAACACGGAAGCGGGGACCACGGGCATGGCAACTGCCAGCACGACCGTCAGAGCACGTTGAATTCACAGGCGAGCAGCGACTACCTGAGCCGTCTTCACACCAGGCACCGAGGATATTGGGGCTAACATCACCAACATGCGCCTGGGAGAATCCGGCAACAAAAGATTCTGTAATGGAATCGGGGGCTTCTTGGCGAAGCTTCTTCTCGAGGAGAGCTGCAGCTACACCTTTGTTATCGCCAGATATTAGTGTGTTATTGGCTAGCATCGAGGTGCCATGTGTTGGAAACCACGTCAGCACGCCCATAGTCTTGTTATCTGACACACGCGAGAAACGCAGCAGCTTCAGGTCTGTTTCTACCGAGCCATCGTCCTGGGTCCCGCTAGTAAACTTATGGTCCGTTCCCTTTCCACTTTTGTTGTACTGTGCGCGTTCTTCCTCTGGATTGGCCAGGTACGAGAATAAACTTCTGTTGATGCTTGCGTCTTGCAGCTTTGTCGACCCAAACCCCAGTCGTGCTGGCTCGATAGAATCGTGGGCCCGTTTTATGGATAGCACAGCACCGGTGACGATAGCTTGGTAGCTCTGTCTGTCAAAGCCAAAGCTCGTGATCTGTGGCAGCAGATAGTTGTGCCACCCGCCAGGGCCAGAATGGGAGTGTGTGCCCGTAACAGCAATATTTTGGCTCCCATAAAGCTCGGTGTATGGGCTCCCCAAAGCATGCAGACCCTCCATAATACCATTTCGCACTGCTGTATCACCACTGTGTGTATCTAGCACAAGATACACAACCCGTGCCGAAGGATTATGTGTTTCGCCAACTATGAAGGCTCGACTATACAGACGCTGGCGAAGCCCGGTTCCGATCTGCGATGAGTCGGCATATCCCATCATGTTGAGTTCAACTACAGGACCGGTGATGTCGGCCTTTCCAGCACCAGCAAGAAAGATGTTGTGACTGCGAGTCTGGCCGTTTTCGGTGTGTTGTGGTTTTGGCTGGGGCTGGGCCTGGGCCTGGGCCTGGACCTGGCTGCTGTTTCCGTCGTCTCCGAGCGGGTGGCCGAGTAGTGATGATTCCATTAACGGAGAAATAACATGCAGCCACGACAGCATGGTTAGGCTGCTTAAGATAAGGCCTGTAAGCAAAACCCGGGAAGAGACATGATGGCGGGAGATTCTGGGCTTCGTTCTTGTCAGTAATTCTCTCGATACACACGTGAAATATTCGGCGGCCGTGGCGAGGGAGTCGTCGTCTTGCGAGGACGGATGTTTCGGAAAGATCGCAGGGTTTAGGGTCTGAGAGCTTGGGTTTCCCATGGCTTGAAGGTCTACAACACAGCCCGTAAAACACGCGTTAAGAAATGAATGAAGCAAGAGGCAAGAACGAAGAGCGAAGATACATATGACGGGGGGAGGTGGGCGATTTATGAACAGGGAGGTTCCCCGCGAAGAAGCAGAAACAAAGGTACTGTCATGGAATACACTCACTAAAATACGAAACTTACCTTCATGTTCTCACTAACCACCAACCTCGCCTAACTGTATTACTTGCTGTTACCGGATTCCTATTTGGAGAAGTGCTATGATGTCAAGCCAACACATCTCACAAATGACAGTTACGACCATTGATATGACCATCAGATACACTGATACATTGACGAGATCAGTAAGCACCACTGGTACACATATGGTGCACGTTTTAGCATTGGAGACATTGAGACCAAAGGTATGGAAAGAGTAAAGAGTGCTAGATTCCAAGAAGAGGGCAGCAGTTAGTACCTAGAAATAAATTGATATAAGCTGTTGGCTTGCTGAAACCATCAAGGCTCTTATATTGCTCTTTACAGTAGGGTTACAGTAGTTTCCGCATTTGGGGGGGGGGGGGGGCGAGAGAAGTGCCAGGCAAAATGGCTGCAGAAGTGTTGTCTGGGTTTGGCGATTCAAGTGGATGCAAAGCTTAAGCTTGTGGCAGACGCTGTGTAGATTGCGAAGAGGAAAAAAATAAACAAGGACGGACCCGATGTGTGGTGATAAGTATGGACGGTCTACGAGGGCAAAGAAGGAGCGAGGAAACAAGGAAGGAGCGACAAGGCTCGTCTGTTCTTTTTTGCAATTGCAATTACACAGAACAAAACAAAGCAAGATGCTGCTACTGCCTTCCTCGTCTTTCCCGCAAGTGTTGCATTTCCTCCTCTTCCTTCCCTATCCTTCCCTCTTCCACTCTCCATTGTTCTTCCTCCCTGCTTATTTTCCCGTCTTCCTTTCCTCTTCTCTTTTCCTCCTAGCCTTTCTTTTCATTTCTTTCACGCAACTGCCTTCCCGCCCTCCTTCTGTTTCTCTTTGCTCTTTGCCTTCCCAAATTCTTGTTTTCCCAAGCCCCTCCTCCTCCTCTCATCTCTCTGACCGCCCTTCTCCCTTCTTTGTTCAGCTCATTCATTCACTATTCGCTTGTCCTCAACTCGAGCGCTAGAGAAGCTCTGCTATTCAGTTTTCTTTTTCCAACTTAGGCTCTTGTTTTAGTGCCATTTTCTGTCACAATTTACCCAAGCTTCTCTTTTCTTTTTCTTTCTATTTATTTGCCTGTCTCCCTTGGCTCTCTGTCACCTGCTCTCTCCCTTTTCACATACACATTCGTCTTCCTCTTCTCTTCTCTTTTCATTCCTACCGCATCTTTTTCCAGTCATCCTTTTACGCTAGCCTTGATCGTCGCCCTTTTGCTATCTTCTTTACCCAGCCCTTCGTTTCAACACAACAAAGGCCTTTTCAACCATTCTCTAACACTCTCCAACGTCGGTCTTGAAGTCTCACCTTGTCTTGGAAAGAAGGCCAACAACCCGCATGACTTGACCCGGCTTCTCTCTTGCCGCTTGTTCCATAGTGCCGTGTCATCCACGACGGTCAGTCTACTCGACTCCAGCCTTATCCATTATTCTATTCACAGGCTAGCCCGGCCCTTTTTGTTCCGGACAAGGCCCCCCACCCACCATGAACAACCACGGCTACCACCCTTTTGTTACTGTCAATGCCAGCGGCAACGCCAGGGCTAGTGGAGGCGGGTTCTACAATGGCAATCAAGGCATGAGACCGTTACCGAACTTACCCGGTCGTTTTCCAGGTGTCGGCAGCAACGACAGAACCCAGCTCACATCCAGCTCGGCTCTGAACCGCATCCTGCATCCACACCCGCAACCGCCAGTACCACAACGTGGCGGTCCAGCTCCCAACAGTCAGCCCGGAATGGTGCGCCCTAATCCTGTTATCCAGCCGCAATATTCGTACCCCATGCCTTCACCTTTTCTGCTCAGCCAAATGTCTGAAAATGATTTCCCTATAGTGGTCCAGACTATAGAAGGCCTAACACCAGGGTCCTTCCAAAACTTGAGCATACAACTCGGCCACCGCCAGTTTCACTCAATAATTAACCAGCAGCAGCAGCCGGTGCAATTCATTAGCTTTCAGCTTCAGCAACAGCAGCAGCAACATCAGCAGCAGCAACAGCAACAGCAACAGCAACAGCAACAGCAACAGCAACAGCAACAACAGCAGCAACAGCAACAGCAACAGCAACAGCAACAGCAACACCAGCAACAACACCAGCAACAGCTTCAGCAACGGCAACAGCAACAACAACAACAGCTTCAGCACCAGCTTCGGCAACAGCAACAACAACAACAACAACAACAGCACCAGCACCAGCTTCAGCACCAGCAACAGCTTCAGCACCAGTACCATCAACAGCTTCAGCACCAGCAACAGCACCAGCACCAGCAACAGCACCAGCACCAGCAACAGCACCAGCAACAGCACCAGCAACAGCACCAGCAACAGCACCAGCAACAGCACCAGCAACAGCACCAGCAACAGTTTCATCAACAGATTCAGCAACAACAACACCAGCAACAGCTTCCGCACCAGTACCATCAACACCTTCAGCACCAGCAACAGCTTCAGCACCAGCAACACCTTCAGCACCAGCACCAGCACCAGCAACAAGATCACATTGTCCCCGTCAGTAATAATCGCAAACGCCCCCGTTCTATCGACGAGGATGTCGGCAGCTCACCACCAGCAGCACAATCATCTTCAGCATTTGTAATGCCGGTGGCCACTTCATCAGGAACGCCCTTGGGGTCGTCCGTCTCGGCGTATCCAGTCTATGACAGCTTAGAGAATACTGATGAGGACGAGGACATGTCTGAGGCACAAAACGACGAGGACATGTCTGAGGCGCAAAACGACGAGGACATGTCTGGGGCACAAAACGAGGAGGACATGCCTGAGACGCAAAACGACGAGGTCAGATCGGAGAATGAACCGCATCATCAAAAGCCAGAAAAACGCAAGCATGGAGAGTGAGTTTTTTTTTCTTCCCCTCCCTTTTTTCTTGCCTTGTTCTTTGCCAGCTAACAAGACAACTCCTATGCTCGCCGTACCGCCCGGATTTTAGATGGCAAAAAATGGCGGATCATCGCGAACGTGCTATCCGGATTTTACGAGACCCCGAGCTTCTCCTCACGCACGCCGAGATTCGCCAGGATGTAAGCTGCCCCCTTTGTATCTTTGCTGCAAATCCAAGCAAACAACATCACGCTAACACACAAGTAATTATCCCCTTTCTTGTCTCTAGAGCCTTGCAGGTACACGTCTGCACTTCACGCGTCTGGCTGCAGGCTATCCCGTTCAGAGCCACCCATAAATAACATGAACACAACACGTCGTCCTCTTCGCGCCCACTTTCGTTGGTTTTATCCCAGATAGGTCAAAGGCAATGGTCTTTTCTTCACACCTTGTTCACGTGCGCTTTACTTGTTGCGTTCTACCACACCCCCTCTAGTCTGATCCTAGCTTTGTTTCTATTTGTTGTATCTTTGCGTCTTGCATTGTTCATTACTTCACCCAACCAACATGTGTATAGTGTTTTTGTACGGCTATTCAGCGTTTGCTTATTGTGGAAAGATAAATAAAATGTTCTGTGGTCTTGAATTGTACTAGATCTGTAGTATATGCCCGAGCACTAAAATATTGTATCCAACGCCAAGCAGCCCAATGAATGCAAATATAGCAATGGCAAAGCAAATGTGAAGAGATTAGATGGTGGGAACGATCAGCTGACTCTACCCATGATGAGCAGCAAGAAAGCGAAAGCAAAAACAAAACAAAATAAAAGATACAATGAAACTTTGTGTTATGCGTTCATGAGGGTCATAAGAGAACAAAAAAAAGCAAAGAAAAGGTATTTTAGAGGCCCGCTCGCCCTTTACCCATAACGCTCCGCAGGCATGTACCGTGGTACGACGGCGCCACTCGAACTATATGCCATAGGTACCGGATGCGAGTGGATCGCCATTTGGCTCATCGGCATGGAATGGGCATGGTTCTTCGCCATGCCGCGGCTGGAAGCAATGCGACGACGCCGGCGGATTGATGTACACAACGACCAGATGAACATGAGCATGATCAAGCCGCCAACACTAGCAATCACTGGGATAAGTATGTGCTTATTGCGCTGGAAGAAGTTGCGCAATTCCTTAGTCATCGACTGGCCATTGCAGGCGCCGTTACGACATAGACCGCCCGAGCCACAGGGTGTGCCGTCCAGATATGTCTGGGCGAATTGTACGCAGACACCGCTGCGCAGACTTGGCGATGTGCACTGCATTTGACAACTGTTTGACTGGCCGCAGGACCGCGTGTCGTTGCTGTTGGTATTGGTACTAGATCCCATCATGGCCTTGCACTGCTGGTCGCGAGAAGTGCACTGGCCACTGGCACACAGGAGGTTCGTTCCGCAAGAGGTGCCATCATCAGAAAACACGTTTGGGGGGCAAGTGGCAATCGTACCATTGCAAACCTCTTCGGGGTCGCAGGGGCCCGTACTAGGACGGCATACGGTTCCCGACGAAGCAAGCCGGCAGTCATCTGTGCAGCAGTCCTCGTTTGAAGGGTCGCACTCAGAGTTTGTGGTGAACCGACATGTGCTGGGATCGCAGCAACTATTTCCCCCGCAGCCTATTTCTCCACCACAGTCACAGTCTTCGCCAGTCTCAACAATACCATTACCGCACTGAGCACCGGTAATTGTCTCTACATTTCGGTTGTTGGTCAGACAGTCGGTCTTGACAGAGGAGCGGCCAATGGCAGAGCAGATGTTTCCGATACTACAGGGAGAAAACGCAGTGATGCCGTTACCAGTTGAGGGGCTCATAATATACGCTCCATCCGCATCACAAGTGCTAGAGCTAAGAGGACAGCATCTAGATGTTTCGTCAAGGCCCTGGGCACACGCATCGGCTGTGCAGTCATGGACAGCGCCAAACGTGTGGCCAATCTCGTGTGCCATAACCTGCCACTCGGTGCTAGTCCGGACAATGACATTGGTTGAGGCCACAGTTTCATTGCTCCCGCCATTTGAGGTTGATCCTGAGAGACAAACCTGGCCCAGCCAAGCCAAGCCAACGGCTGTGCCAGTGTTGCAAGTGGTGAGCAAAGACCAAAATGCATTTGTGTCGATAAACTGGCCGCGCCATGCAGAAAACTGGTTAAGGCGAGTAGAAATGTCGACTGACGAGCTGCAAGGAACGTTCCACGGCACGGAAGGGTTTGTTGTAGTCGGGCAGCTACTTTCGGTGACGGTGAGATTTTGGATACCAAGAGAAATGTTGAACGTACTCTCGTATATGGCAGAAGCGGAGTTTATTTGTCGGATGACGTTGGTTCGCATGTCAGATTCGTTCTCAAACTGCTGGCGGTACATGCAGTCAGTGGCAATACCAATAAGAGCAACCCGCCTGCTTGAAAAGCAGCCAGTTGTTGAGCCAATTGAGTCGACCAAATTGACGCCAGCACCATTGTTTCCTGTTTGACCGTTATCCACCTGGCGACCGAAAATAAAACGGGCGGAGAGACTATGTAGACTAGTTTCTTCATGATAGTTGTCATTGTTGAGAGGATCAAACTCGGAATTACGGCGCAAGGCATCGGCACCACACCCGTTTGTAGACAAATCGCGTCTCAATTCATGACCCGATGCATCAGCAATAATACTTGAGTCTTTCCACAAGACCATGACGTCTTTCGGGTCTTGGCTGCCGATTTCAACATCAGGATCCAAGTGAAGCTTTGTTCTCCGGTAATCTTTGAGACTGTGAATGTGATGGTGGTCGCCGTCTATGCGAAATGCGCCTTCGAATATGGGATTTTTCCCATCGCGGTGAAAAGTGATACGGGCCCAACCAGCCTGTGTCCACAGAGACGAACCTTGGTGTTGGATAAACGCGTGGCCCTTAAAGACTTTGAAATCCGTCCGTTCTATAGGCTCTGTATGTGATATTTGACCATCCTGACCGAGGTGGGTAATGTGTAGCGTTTCGTGCAGAATATCGTGATTTGGCTCTAGGGCAAGCCGCACCCTTTGGTTATTCACAACGAAATTTAGATCAAAGTAGGAATAAGCGTGGATGTGACGTGATGGCGTCCCGATTAACGGGTCCTCTAGAACGTACACATGACGAATTGGATTTCTGTCGATAGAATGCGCTATTGTATAGGCAAGCACGTGTCAGAAATTAAGGACAAAATAACAGGGGAGAAAGAAATAACAGCAAAGTGTGCGCAAAAAAGGAGTAATAAACTAACCAAATGTTGAATGTAGCAGTGCTAAGCCAGCAACAGCGATTTTAAATAAATTGCATGAAACCATGACTTGTGCGTAAAGAGTCGATAGTAATAATGGATGGTACCCTCAAAAAGACGTCTTGTGTGTAAAGGTAGATGAGGAGACAGAGACGAAGAGCAGTAGAATCCTTAGAATATCGAAAACACACAAAATTGGAAGGCGTCGTGCCAAGTTTGCGGAAGGATATACGAGGAATGTAAGATAATGCAATTGGAAACAAGATGATCAAGTTAAATATGCTGCACCAGGGTACTGTAGAGCCAGTGAACTATAAAAGAAAAAAGTGTAGACACTATGGATGAGGCTCCTTGAAGCGAGAAAACGTATCGTAGCGGCTGATGGAGAGCAAACGATAGACCGGCTTGGTGGTAATTCCAAAAAAAGAGGAAAAAAAGCGACTGGCAGGGACAGCGCTTTATAAAGCCACAAGACAAAGGGGGAGGGAGATCAGCGAGGATGCAAGCTCTGAAAAAGTAGAAAGTGCAATTATCGCCAAGACACCTGGCGGGATTAGGAAGAGAAGTGTACAGTGTGCGAGTTGTGCATGCATGCGTGTAAATGTGAGTATGGTAGCAGGGCAATGCCAATAAAGTGCTAAGCAGCCAATAAGACAGGCGGCGTTGGCGGCGGCGGCTTAGTCTTGCCTACCTAGCCCAGCTTAAGGAGAAAAGAGAGACAGAGAGGGAGCCGCACAAGGACAACACAGGCCCGAAAGAAGAAGAGCCAAGCAAAGACGCGCAATTGTCTAAAGTCTGGGTAGCAAAAGTTTGAAAGCAGAGCTGCAGCTTGCTGCACTGCGCGCTGCACGGCGAGACGAGACGAGAAAATAAAGGTGGAGATGGACTTTCGAATATTGGGTTCCCGCAGGGCCGAAAGCAGAATGATCACAAATCAAAGCGTCTTTAGGTCAAGCCAGGGAGGGAGGGATACGACTGGGTGTGACGAGGATTGCACTTAATGTGGCGATGCAGAAAGAAAGAGCAGAAGCAGCATTTCGGGGGGTCGAACGATAAGGCGGTAGTGGTGGAAGACGAGGGCAGAAAGATGTCGTCGCTGTAGTTTGTTTGGTGGTAATAAAACAAGGAAGAAGAAATACCAAGTATAGAAGCTGAATAGAAACAGAAGAGAAATACAGAATGAGAAAAAAGAAAACTGGCCACAGCGTCCAGCGCGAATAAAAAGGTCTTAACAGATCCGAAAGCGAGATTTGAAAATAAAGTAATTTAGATTTGGGATTTTGGTTTGCGGTGCAACGGAGTTTCTGGCCTAAACTCTAACATAAAAAAGCATGTCCGCAGTGCAAGCAGGCTGCAGAGCTTAAGCTGAGATGGACGAGCAACCAAAGGAGCAAGAAGGGCGGGTCAATATCAGGCACTTTAATGTTTGTCTGCCAGCAACGAAGCTGAGCGCTGATTCTGGTGATGATGATGTTCAGGAGAAAAAGAGGATTATGTGATGGAAGTGAGGGGAAGACATAGAAAGGTACAAAAAAATTTGCAAAGACCTTCTTTCCCTTTTTTCTCTTGTAGGTCTTGAGAAAGCAACTACCGTATGGTATTTTTGACAGTGGAAAATAAGGACAAAGCCAAGATTAAGAAGGAACCCAGGGCAGTAGGAGGCCACAAGGCAGGCGCAACTCCGATTAGATTCCAGGCTATTTCTGTTCTACTCTTTCCTTTTTTAATCCAAGTCTTGGTAAGTTTCTTTGTCCAATCTTCATCTTGTTTCGACGCTGTTTCGCAATCATCGCCAACCCTTGTCTTCACATAATGTCCGAACCAGCCAGAGTCACCGTGAATGCAGAGACAGCAAAGACTGCTAACCTGCCTTTGCTTTGCCGCCCCGTCTACTGAAAAGGGACCCGGGCCCTTGTATGGCCTCTCTCTACTTGGTTCCATATTAACTTGCTCAAATTCCTCCTCCCTTTACACGTTCCTAGTTGTCATTTGCTTTCTGGTCGAAGCGTCCCTTTCTTGATGGCCGCAGGTTGATGTGACCTCTCATCATCCTGTTCCTTCAGTGCTGCCCTGGTCTAGGCTTTTTCAATTCCTTGGAAGGCTTATGAGAGGTCGCTAGATAAGGGTTATATATCACACATAGGGTTATGCTTATGATGTTGGCTATTATTAAGTTGCTATTCAACTGGGTTGTAAGTTCCAGGCCCTTGTCAAGCGAGTTGATACGACCACTGCAACCTGAGCCTGCAGCAGCATTCCTGTCCAGATTATGGCATGAGAAGCTGACAAGTCTGGCTTTTCTTGGCTTTGTCTTGGCTGCTTGGGAGAGTACGTCATACACCGACCTCATACCCATGAATGTAGATGTGACAGTCTAATCACAGTTCTCATTAAGCCTGATAATGGGGTTGTCTGTTTGTACATTTTACTTTGCCTTCCATTTTGCTTGGCTGTTATGCAAGTCTCTGTGTCTTCCCTTTCCAGCCCTCCTGGGTAGACAGCCGTAGACGTCAGTAGGCGTGCCTAGCTGTTGCAAATCCTACCAAGGTTCTCCAAGGCTTTCCGCCTAAATCATAATTTATGGTCTCGTGATAACAACTAGTTTAGTAATTGAATGCGGCCGGCGAGATGGTCGGGCGGCAACTTTTCTTTTTTTCTTTTTACCCGTATAGAAGGCTTGCAAAGGAAGTGGCTGTGACTACGAAGGTATTCGCCCTGCAGACATGTATGATTAGCTCCTTAGCTTATTATGCAGCATCCTATATAGCCCAATGGTGGTGTGGGTTAACTTAGGACGTGACACATGGCAATAAGGAGATCAAGTTGGCGGGGTATAATGAGCCAGTGGGAAAAGAGACAAAACGTTATCATTAACAACATATATAATAAAAAGCAACAAGAAATATAAATCCCAAAAAAAACCAAGATGTAAAGACCCAAATGTACATAAACACGCTCGTAGACATAGACACACAGAGACACCTAGACATTGATAGACACCAATAAGCCCGCGCCATGACGCGGGACTTGATCCAGCCTTCATTTCTTCCCCTAAGCTTTCTTCCGAGAAGCGGCAACAATGCTAATAATCTTGCTTACGACAGTAGGGTCAGAGAGCTATAGACAAAGTTAGTATAATGCCTTAAAAAAATGATAAATTGTAGACTTACCGTGCTCATATCACCGAGCTGGTCTTCCTCACCAGCTAGAACCTTGCGTAGGATACGGCGCATGATCTTACCCGAGCGGGTTTTGGGCAAGTCTGGCACCACAAAGACTGCTTTGGGGGAGGCAAAAGGCCCGATACTTCTGCGCACTTGCTGGACTAGCTCCTTACGCAGTGCCTCGTGTGTTTTGTGATTGTTGTCCTTTTCCTTAAGAGCAACAAAGGCCGTGACAGCCTGCCCAGTCAGCTCGTCTGCAACACCAACGACTGCCGCTTCGGCCACGGTGTGATGCTCAAGCAGCGACGCTTCAATCTCGGCCGTGGACAGACGGTGGCCTGACACGTTGACTACATCGTCGACACGACCGCGGATCCAGTAGAAACCGTCGTGATCACGGCCCGCACCATCACCGGTGAAGTAGTAGCCTGGGTAGACGTTCAGGTATGTGTCCATGTAGCGCTTATGAGCGCCCCAGACAGTGCGTGCCATGCTTGGCCACGCCTGCTTGAAGCAAAGCACGCCCTCAACATCATTGCCTTGGATCTCAACGCCAGTCACGGGGTCGATCAAAACAGCATCAATGCCGAAGAAGGGTAGAGATGCACTGCCAGGCTTGGTAGGTGTGACGCCAGCCAACGGGGTAATAACGTTAGAGCCGGTCTCAGTTTGCCAGTAAGTATCGACAACCTGCGCTTCCCCATGGCCGACGACATCGTGGTACCACTTCCACACCTCGGAAGCAATAGGCTCACCGACAGAGCCAAGAACACGAAGGCTCTTCATGGGCTTGTTGACGAATTCGTCGCCGGCGCGCTTGAGCAGTCGCAGGGCAGTGGGGGCTACATAGAATTGGGTAATCTCATGCTTCTCAACAATGTCCCAATAGCGGGAGAAGCTGGGGTAGGCAGGAGTACCCTCGAAAACAACAGTAGACACGCCTAGCAGGAGAGGAGCGTAGACCACGTAAGTGTGGCCAGTAATCCAGCCCACATCGCCACCGCAGAAATAGCGGTCGCCGGGGTGAATGTCAAAGACATACTTGCCAGTAGCGGCAGCACCAACTAGGTAGCCGCCAGTAGAGTGCATGACGCCCTTGGGCTTGCCGGTAGAGCCGGATGTGTAGAGCAAGAACAACGGGTCCTCTGAGTTCATGGGTTCGGGAGCACAGTAGGCGGGCCACTTCTCGGCCTCCTCATGCCACCACAGATCGCGGCCGGCAGTCCAGGGAATATCAGAGCCAGTTCGCTTGTAGACCAGCACGTTGGTAACACCAGGGCAGTGGACCAGGGCCTCGTCGACAATTTTCTTGTTGGCGACAACCTTGCCGCCACGACGGCCCTCGTCAGTGGTGATGACAACCTTGCAGTTGGCGTCATTGATGCGGTCGCGTAGCGAGTCGGCCGAGAAGCCGGCAAACACGACGGAGTGGATTGCGCCAATGCGTGCACAGGCCATCAGAGCAACGACAGCCTCGGGGATCATGGGCAAGTAGATGGCGACGTTGTCGCCCTTGCGCACACCCATTTGCTTCAACACACCAGCCACCTGGCATACCTCACGGAGCAGCTCGCCATAGGTTACATTGCGGCCATCAGTGGGCTCATCGGCCTCATAGATGATGGCAACTTTGTCGGGGTTCGCAAAGGCATGGCGATCAACGGCGTTGTAGCAGGCATTGGTTTGGCCCTCCAGGAACCAAGCGCTGTCACCGTCTTTCAAGCTACCCGAATAGACAGTTTGGAAATCATGTGACCAAGAAAGGAGCTCGCGCGCCTTTTCGCCCCAGAACTTCTTAGGGTTTTCAATGGACTCTCTGTGCATACGCATGTACTCCTCCATGCCTAGAAAATGGGCTGGTTAGTTGTTTGGGATGTTGACAAGTGCTGACAGCTGTCTGAAGTGGCATGATCTGACATGGTCAAAGTCTCCAGAAACCGGAGCGCGCCAAAATCAGGACCAGGGGAAAAAGTGGACCTCAGCTTACCATTGATGTGGGGCTTTCCGGGATGTTCTATAATGTAGCGGGCGCATTTGTTAGCTTTGGATTTTTCATGGACAAAGATTTGGCATTTGTTTTTTTTTTTTTTTTGTTTTCGCTTGGCCTTTGCTGGTGATCTGCCGTTGTAGGGAAAGGAGATGGGGCGAGACAGGGGGTTGTTCTTGTGTTGAGAGTGGCCACACTGTCACAATTACAATCATGGACGTGGCCGGCCTCATCAGCCCAGATGGCAATGCAATGATGCTGGCGGTGGCTTGATTTTGCTGTTGCGGTGACTGGGGTGTAGGTGCAGTGCGTCTCTCTTGTGCTCTTTCTCCCTTCTTGTCCAGCCCTTGAGTGGCCTGCTAGTGACAGATTGCAGAGCTTGATCTGTGCGTCTAGAGGCTAAGGACTAGGCTAGAATTCTGTTGGCCTGCGTTGCATTGCAGGCTATGGCGCGGCACTGGCCTCGCTTGATGATTTGTTGGTGGGATGTGGGTGTGCACTGAAAGGGTTGTTTTGTTGACTTACTAGCAAGCATGCCGGCAGGAGGGTCTATAAAGCAAAGTTAGAACGAGACAGCCACAGAGCTTGTTGTGTTATTTGGTCTAAACTTACGGTGAGTCTCAACGTTGTGGGCTTCAATAACAACTGGCGAAGCGCCTCCAGATGAAGGCGAAGCAGATAATGATTTCGGCGCCGGAATGGCGGAAGCAGGCACAGGGGCTGACACGGCGGCCATTGTGGGAAGTGAGGATGGATAGTGTGGTAGATGCGAGAGGAAGATATGACAAGAAAGCAGCTGTCTTGTTCACAACGGAAAAGACGCGAGCCGAGGAAATAAGATGTATTGCAAAGAGGATGAAGAACAAGACGGTATTAGGAAGGGTGGTATGTAGAGGATGATAACGCAGTTGCAGATGGGGATGGTGTCGTTGTTATATAATGAGCCCGAAGAATGGAAGAAAGACGACTAAGCAGAGGCTACAAAGAAGAACCAGACAAGAATAAAATAAATAGAAGTAGAAGAGAAAGATAGCTCAGCTTCCAGCAAGACAGCAATCTCAGGCATGGGAGAAACTGGGCTGGTGGGACTACTTAAGTAAGAAATCCAAAAGGGACGGGAGAGAGCAAGACGAGCAGAAAAGAGTAAAAAGGGAAGGTGAATAAATCAATAAAATAGGCGGAATAAATCGAGGCCAAGTAGCAAGACAGAACAGAGCAGGACAGAACAGGGTAAGGGCGAGCTCGGTTGTGAAGTTGTTGGTGAGAATTAAGAACGCAATGCGTGTGAATTGTTGGCAGTGGGGGAGGGAAGAGGGGCAGAAGGCAGTATAGTGGGAGGGCTATGCTAGACCGCCGCATAGCTTGTAGGTAGCGCCACTAAAGAGGGTGCCATTATGAGGCCTGTGTAAGGGCTCTGTAGGGCTGATACAGGCAGCAGATTGCTGTTACTTGACACCAACCCACCGGTTCCCAGCACCAATTTGCCCAAAGACCAGTGTATAGTTGGTGGAATCTCGACTAAAAGTGTAAGCCTTTAGTTCATACGGTCCTCTCTCCACTCCTTAGAGCTGCTCTTCCCCATTCATTCCTCTATAATACAGACGTAAGAAGCTCTCTCTCTCTCTCTGCTTGGCTTCCTTTACCCCAATAAAAACGTGACGGGGCTTGGCGTGACTTGGTGTAAGTGATGGAAGTGACAAGCTAGGCTTGGCCTGCCTTGACCTTTTGGACATCTCATAGTTACCTTTACTGACTAGCCTCTCTCCAGCCAACTCCGTATCTTCTGCTCCTCAGCGATCCTTTACACCGAAGCCCATCCCGATGGGGCTTACCGGAAATCGGTCCATCACCCTCTCATGCGAGTTTCTCATCTACAGTCGCATTGCTCCTCTTTTCCCATTGCAACGAGGACCTGGAAGCCTTTGTGATTTAGTCAAAGAACATGAAATTTAAATGCAATGGACATGATGAATGCAATGTGACTCCACCTCTGAGCCGGCTTGGCTTTTGCTTTCACGCAGTCCGATCTCGCCCTTTAAAGTGCCCAGCCCTCTAGACTCTGATTTTTGGCTTGTTCGTTTTACTTCAGCCATGTTGTCATTTTCATACGCTTCTTTTCCTTTCCTGACATCCGAGTCCGAGGCTCTTGATCGGGAACACGCACAAAAAAGAGAAACATGGCTAAGCTTAGTCCCCCCTCCCTCTCTCTCTTCCCCAGACCCAGGCCTAAGCCAAATGCTTTCCTCCCCGAATCCGACAAACAAGCTGCAGCGGGAAGGATCGCAGTGAATATGAAAGAATTAGTACCGACTGTTGTCAGTTATCGGATAGCTTGTAACAAGCCCTGGTCTTCCTTCCACCTTTCCTCCCCCTTCTTTGGCCCGAAAAATCTGCTGTGCCCTTCTCGACGGACAGCTTCGGCCTTTGAGGTCTTTGGAGTAGTGTGGGAAAACGCTAGTAGGCGAGGCGACCTAATCAGCACTTCATCCCGAGACTTGTCCGGAAGACTGCGAGCTTGGCACGCGAAGCCTTGAGGAGCGCAGGAAAAAGCCACGACACGGACAAGTAAAGCAAAGCAAAGCAAATGGCATACCTCGAAGGTAACCATTGCTCCAGCCCGTTAGTACATACCTGTATCCAGAAACCTCTGTGCCAAGCCCTATACTTACATTGATATGTAAGTGCGCAGCTGTGTCACATATGGACAAGTACCTTTGTTGTAATGGTACATCGACAGTCGATGCTACAGTACTTGCAGCCATGTGAGTTATCTGATGTTCCCTGGTGTCTTCTCCAGCATTCCAGAGAACTTCTTTCTAGGGCCAATCAACGGCTGCCTTTTACAACCTTTCCGCAGTTGATGCAGCTCTTTGTCTTTCCTTCTGCTTTCTTGTAGTCCGGCCAGATTGCATCATCGCTATATTTCCGGCTTAGTCCCCCTCATCTTCCCCCCTCAGTCACAGCCAAGGCTCTAACTTGACAAATGCAGTTTCTTCCAACACACCATGACGACGGCGGTTGATCACTTCTGTGGTCGAGACGCGTGCGACTACCCCTGCCTCAAGCCCCGGCTTCACAAGGAAAACCCTCGTGATCTCACCGTGTCGGAGAAAAGAAGAGGTCTAGAAACGATAAGAAGGGAAAAGTGTATCTTGACGTGTCATGCGTGTTCTATGAGGGTGATGGTAGTGAGCATGTAACCCTGCTGGCATCTCTAGCGAACCCTATATGCTCCGTTCTAGTAAGACCCACATTCCCTTTCTGGACCTGTCTCCAATTTCTTCTTTGGAGAACTTGCTGCATTACAACAACCAGCAAGCAAAAAAAAAAAAGGTCGATGACTTCACTGAAGGACGAACGGAAGAAGTTTTCTGCTAAGCCTAACGAAGACTTGCATTAATTCCTGAATTTATTGGCAATCCTTTCCTGTTTACTTTGTTTTCATGTGGCCATCGTGCAGTGATCCTCTTCTAGGATGCCTAGCTCAGTAAGATGAGGAGGGACGAAGGATAGGTTATATGCACATTTACTGGACAATAAAGGCTAGATGATGTATTACGCAAGCCAAGAGAGAACGGAGGTAAGAGTGAATGTCCAAGTGTTGTAGCATTGGGCGACCGGCAGCAGGAGGGCGTCATTGCTGTAATGTTGTCACTGCTGGCTGTCTGGAAACGTCACCGTCAAATGTTTGCCAGTGCTGGTGTCTGAGCAGACGGAAGACAAGTTTTTTATCCCATTTAGTCTGCAACAGAGGATGAAAGGAACCTACCACCACAACGTGGGCGTGGATTCATAGTGGGATTGACTATATAACCTATCCCGGCCATAATAAGCCGAGCCTGGAGTTTCCCAACCTAAATGAACATAAAACAAAAACGAAGGGCGCGAAAAGGACGAACGGAAGACTTTGTTTTTTTAATCTTTATTTTTTTTTTCGCTTTTTTCTTCCTTTTTTATTTTTTAGCTTGTTTAGTTGGTGTCCAACTCCATCTGGATTGGTTGGATCGGGACTTGGGTAAACAAGCTAGCTGCATTACACCAAAAGACAAACAAGGCTTTGGAGGGAATTATACCTCAGTTTATTGGTTGAAATGAGAGCAAGGCCCGCAGCCACAGTCACAACAGCATCAGCCACACTAATAGCCACACCTGAAGTTCAACAGAATCCACTCAACTTTCCCCTTTGGTTTGCATCACAACAAGCACAAAAAAGTCGCCCATCCGGACAAGGAAAGGAAGATATAGCGCAATGTGTTGGAGAACATCCCCCCAAAAAAAAAGAAGCCGAGAGAACTCCATGTGTCGTCAGTATCTCGGGAACCTGGTTTGGGCTGTTTGACCTGAGCCAAGCCAAGCTAAGCCAAGTCTCACTCACATGCTCCTTATTTGTTATCTTGGTGCAGGGCGCTGTATGCTGAAAGGAGACTGGGAAACTCATGCAACACGATTCACAAGTGAACAAGCTCAAACCAACATACAGGTCTTCATACAAACAAATGCTTGGGTGTACAGAAAACTCCCACCCGAAGCTCTCAACATTTGACAAGAACTTGTGGACCCAGTGTTAATTTAATGTAGTTGGCTGGGCTTGATTGAGCCTTGCGCTCTGGCTGCTACTCAAATTCCCCAACAAAGGAATAAAAAGGAAAAATGGCCAAAAACAAGAGAAGCGAAACCCATCAATGCGTCTCCTAACACACAGACAACAAAGTCAGATGCAGAACCTCTGGTGCAACTGGAACCTTTCTTCTTCCTGCCCCCTACAGTTGACGCCCGCTTAACGCCTCGCTCTCCTCTGGACTCGCCCTAGGCTGCAGATGAACTCGGATCTCCCTCTACAGTGGATGAAGCCGTCGTTTTGCTTCTTCTCCTCCCTGTTCTATTGCTGGCTGGAAGCCCAGCCTCCTCTTTGCCTGCCACGTTAATGCCTGAAACGCATGTACTTGTTTTCCCTAGGCCAAGCTGTTACAGAGAACCACGCCTTGCAATGATCGGCGTTACTATAACGATGAGGCTCTTTCAACCACCCAGAGCCGCAGTCGCAGCTTGCACATCATTTGGTGAATTAAACACATGTGGGAAAGAAAGAGCAACTAATTTCGGTTCTCGTGTGAAGCAAGGTGCAAATGAGAAAAAAAAAGATCTTATCCCAAGACCAGCTAAATATGTCCCTTAAACGCCAACGTGTAGTGTAAATCAATCATCTATCAAACACAGGAATCTTGGTGTCTCGTCTCCGTCTCTTGGTCCGAGTTTCGCTCCTGCTTCTCCAGCACTGTCCCATTCTACAGCCCCATGTCCATTAGATACGTCTCTAGAATCCGCATAAACTTGGCCACAAAGGCCTCTAGGTGGAAGATCACCTTGGTGCCTGTCTTAATGCGGTGTTCATAAAACGCTGACCAGCGGATGACATCTGCTTTGAGCGCATCGTCAATTTGCGCTACTAGCTTGAACGTGAGGCTCTTGAGAATTGTTGTGGCCGGAATGCAATGTGAGAGAAGATCGTACAGTTGTGCTCGCACCGCCAGAATGCGTTGCGGCGTGTGCTCCTCCATGATTTGCTTGGAGATTTGAGAGATGAGCGATTCCCAATCTAGAGGGGGAATGGGCGTGGTGTCGGTTATGTTGTCACTATTCTCGCTGGTTAGCATAGTACGGAGAGAATTAGAATGCACAGAGCATGAGAGAGGGAAGCAGAGAACCACTAAAGAATCTCGCTACAAGTAAGCCTACAAACCTTTGGGCATGTACAGCTTCGTACATCAACAACGCTCGCCGCAAATTCCGTCCGCTCTCCCGTGCTATGCGCTTATACAGCCCCGGCAGCACAGGCCATGATTCGCGTTGTGCTGAAGCTGCAAGGACGGAGCAAATATCCTCATGTGATGGTGCTGCTACGCGAACTAGCAGTGTTCGGGAGCGGATGGGTGCAATGATGTTGGCTGTCGAGTTGGCCAGCAGGATTAGCCGGAGGTTGGGCGAGTATTTTTCCATTGTGCGACGGAGCGCCGCTTGCGCATCGCGCGTCAGGTGATCGGCCTCGTTGATCACGACAACCTTGAACTTCTGCTTGGCTCCTTGGTCAACCTGCTGCGTCTGCGCTACCTCTTTTAACAGGTCTTGGACCACTACACGGTCGTAATTGCCGACATCGGACGGCGTGATTTCCAGATGGTAGACCGATGCAACTATGTTGAACTCAAGCTTACGGTTGCTGCTGGTCTGGAATACTCGTGCGTCAATCTTGATCTTCTCCACACCAGGGCCGTATAACTCTTTCAGCGTCGCAACGATGCGTGTCTTTTTGCCTGCACCCGAAGGGCCATATACTAGAAGATGGGGGAAGTCGCCGCTTTGGGCCTGAGTTTCCCGCAACAAAGATAGTTAGTTGGAATTTGGTACATTGGGTCGAGTTGAACCCCACGCAAACAGTTGGAATAACTTGCCAGTGAGCGAAGCCGACTTGACAGCTCGGGATGGTATGTGAGGCCATCAAGTGTCCGAGGACGGTGCTTATCAACAATTAGCGCCATGATTTAGCAGCGTATCGCGTATATGAGCTTGAATAGAAAGGCAGGTAGTTCTTAGTGGCGTTGGAACACCAGACGATGTGGGCAACTTGGCTTGAAGCTGTATTGTGTGCACCAGAAGCCTTTTTCTATTTTCAATTGCACATAAGCATGCTTTAGACGCGTCTAGCTTTTAGCTTCACGCGTATAGTGGCTACAGGGATCATTAGCGCCACACTTGCTAAATTGCAGCTTTAATATGGACCACTCGAATCACGATATACAATACATCATAACATGAAGTCGAAAGTTAATGTTCCAGTTATATAAAAAAAACATGGTGGTACACATCGCCTGAGCCGACAAAGAAAAGAACTATAATACAGAATGATGGCCAGATGCAGACTCTTTGCTGGGCATTGCGGGTATGGGTGATCGAGTTACATCAAAGCGAACTGCTTTACACAGAAGTCGCAGATGAGGTAGTGGGGCTGTTGGCAGGCGACGTTGAAGACGAGCTGGTGGAGGCACTATCTTCAAGTTTTTTCCACGGACGCTTAAGGTCTTCCAGAGTTAGGCCGTTTTCTAGCTTGGTCATACCGACTACAGGTGCGGCATCCTTGTGGATTAACTCCCATTGGCCTTTGGATGATGTTAATATACATGCGCAACATAGTTACAAAGAGAGGCGGGTGGAAGGAAGGGAAAAAACATACCAGGAAGTTTGCTGCCTGCCAGACGGAAGGCATCCCGAATGACCTTTTCGTGAAGAAGCCCCCTGATTTCAAACGCAATCTGGTTGACTGCCATACGGCAGGCCCAATGGTCAAAACCACCTTTACCCTTACCCATACGAATCTACATAGATTGTTAAACAACGTTTCAATGATGGGTACATGGAGTCGGATCTTACCTCGTTACCACTAACGTACACACCAACATTGCAAGCCACTCGTTTGTAAAGTCGGTACTTTGTACCACGCAATCTGTTCTTGATGGTATCCTCGGCGTTCTTCAGTTGTTTGGCGCTAATACGTCGGTGCTTGTCGACCATTCTGAGACCATAGTCACCCCAAATGACCGTTGTGCCTTTGGTTGAGCCGCCTGTCGCCACACGCGGCCGCCCCTTCATCATTTTCTTGGTACGATCGATGTTGGGCTCTAGCCAACTCCCCATGAGGGCTGCCGTGGTGGAGATGGCTTGCACGTTGCGGCTGGGTAGCAAGGGCGCCATAGCTGCCTTAGTCGCTCCAGTCGTCGCTAGCATGGGGCGGACCGGCGATATTCTTAGCGACTGGAGCGCATTGGCTAGCACTGAAGCCGTACTGAGCCTCATCGTGAAGTATATCTTTTCAATTTTCTTCTCCTTGGCGCCTGGATGCCTTAGGGCACGAAAAAAAAGAGAGGATTAGCCGATGGTTTCGGTCGTGAGGCCAGGGTTCGGGCAGCAGAATTGGCAATAAGAGAAAAGCGAACACTGATTTGCAAAGGTCAAATATCGTGAATCGTCACAAAGCTTTACCAGCAAATGGACGGTCGCTTGGATTTTCCTAGTCTTATTATTGGCTGGTTCATGGCATTCTGACCCCACTATAGCCTTGTCCAGCCTGGGCTCCACCCCAGCAAGCGCCACAATTACAGGCACGTGATCAGGCGTTCTGCCTGGCGTAGCCACCAGAAGTTCGGCTTAGTCGCGGTAAATCCTCGAGCAGGGCAAGGCACGCATTGATGACGCGAAATCAATTAAACTCATTTGCGTGTGTTTAGCCTGAAAGCAAACAAAGCAATCAACCAGAAGCTTCTGCTTAGTCTTTAAAAAGCTGTTTGTTTAATTCGGGTCTTGCTTATTGTCACATACTTGTGGAAACTTTATTGGTCTAGCTTGCCTTGGTCTTCTGGTTCTCCTGATTCTCATTACGTGTTGAACTCTTTGTTGAGCTCAAGCAACATCGCGAGACATCACGATGCCTGACATCAGATCTTTTTTCCAGCGTCCCGGAGGGACAGATACACCTAAAAAGGCTAAAGACAAGTCCGACAAAAGGTCTGAGGCCGATGCAGAGTCTGCTACTCGCCGTGCAAGTAAGCAACAGTCGTGTCACTACTGTAAAGCGTAACGATTGGAAAAGGAAAAACTAACAACACGCATTTAGGGGGCCGCAAAGTAGTTGATGACGATACCGATGACGATGTAGTTGAGATTAAAAAGCCTCCGGCTAAGGCTTCTACCAGGAAGACCAAGAAAGAACCCGAAGTTGAAATCTCTGCTAGCGAGTACTTTTCTTCCAATGCGACCAAGCCTAAGGTCAAAAAACCGCTTGACTCTAGCATGGAGATTCCCGTTCGACTAAGCCCTATGAAGAAGGAGAACATACCCCAAGTCAAAGCTCCTGCCACTACAAAGCGTATTACCAGGGCTTTACCTAAACACACACCGACACCCGATGAGGACGCTTTTGAAGACGATAGCGGTGATGATATCTTCCGGGCTGATTATGGAAGGAAAGGGGACGAGGACGAATATATGGAAATCGATAGCGACGGCGAGGACATCAAACCCAAAGCCAGGGCTAAGCCTGCTGCATCCAAATCGAAAAAGCGCAAAGCATCAGTGGCCGAATCTGAATCTGAAGTCGAAGGACCCAAAAAGAAGAAGCCTTCATCCGCAAAACCTAGGGCCGCCCCGAAGGCTAAGACACATACTGGTGAGGCTCCAGAGATCCAGAACATCCTCGACACTATTCCTACTGTCAGACCCCCCACCCCGCCCCCCAAGGATCCATCTGCCAAGTTTGATTGGCGCAAGGCCAAAGGGGGCGGCAACGCTGCTGCTCCTCCCCCCCTGGCTGGAACTGTCGAGCTTCCAGATGGTGAAGAAGAGTGTCTTGCAGGGTTGACTTTCGTATTTACGGGCTTGCTTCAAACCATCAGTCGCGATGACGCCCAAGCACTCGTTAAAAAGTTTGGCGGCAAAGTCACCGGCCAGCCTAGCACCAAAACCAGCTATGTTGTTCTAGGAGAGGAAGCGGGCCCCACGAAGCTAGCAAAGATCAAAGCTCATGGCATCAAAACTATCAACGAAGAGGGTCTTTTCGAACTGATTCGGAAACTCCCTGCCTATGGCGGCACAGGCAAGGGTGCTGAAAAGGCTCGTGAAAAGAAGGACTTGGAGCGCAAGAAGGCTGAACAAGAGGCCAGGGCTATGGAAGCTGAAGAAAAGCGCCGCAAGGCCGAGGCTGAAGCAGCAGTCAAAAAGGCAGCAGTGGCCAGAGGAACTGCTGCACCAGCGGCGCCCGCCAAGGTGCCTGTTGATCCAAGTGCTCAGTTGTGGACTACCAAGTATGCTCCCACGCAAATGATTCACATTTGTGGTAATAAGGGCAATGTGGAAAAGATACAGTCTTGGCTGCACAACTGGCCCAAGCACAAAAAGTACGATTTTCAAAAGCGCGGTGCTGATGGCATGGGCGGTGCACGTGCTATTATTATTTCTGGCCCTCCTGGAATCGGCAAGACTACTTCTGCTCATCTAGCTGCGCATTTAGAAGGCTATGATGTCATTGAAAGCAACGCCAGTGATACGCGCAGCAAACGCATGGTGGAGGATGGCCTTAGTGACGTCATGAACAACACGTCTCTCTTGGGATATTTTGCTGGTGATGGCAAGGACGTTGACAACAAGCGCAAGAAGTTGGTTCTTATCATGGACGAGGTTGATGGTATGTCAGCTGGCGACCGCGGTGGTGTGGGTGCGCTGGCCAAGTTTTGCAAGAAGACCGAGGTGCCTCTGATTCTGATTTGCAACGACCGTCGTTTGCCTAAAATGAAGCCGTTTGACCTTGTCGCCTTCAACATCCCCTTCCAGCGCCCGACAGTTGACCAGATACGATCTCGCATCATGTCTATTTGCTTCCGTGAAGGAATCAAGATACCCGTTCATGCTTTGGATGCTATAATTGAGGGCAGCAATCGGGATATCCGGCAAATCATTAACATGGTGGCAACAGCCAAGTTGGATCAGAGCACCATGGACTTTGACAAGGTAAAGCAGATGAGCAAGTCATGGGAGAAACACATCATCCTCAAGCCGTGGGATATTTGCAGTAGGATCCTGGCTGGCGGACTTTTTCTGCCTTCCAGCAATGCGACGCTCAACGACAAGATTGAACTCTACTTTAACGATCACGAATTCTCATATCTCATGATACAGGAGAATTATCTCCGCTGCAGACCTATGGCGGTTAACAGCACCGGTTTCAACAACGCACGCGAAGCTAGACTTAAGGCTTTAGAACTCTTTGATCAGGCCGCTGAGAGCATTAGTGACGGCGACCTGGTCGACCGCATGATCCACGGCCCGCAACAACAGTGGAGTCTGATGCCGACGCATGCCGTCTTCAGTACAGTCAGACCAGCCAGCTACGTTTATGGATCTCTGGGTCAGCCATCTTTCACATCGTGGCTTGGTGCTAACAGCAAGGCTGGTAAGCTAAGCCGCTATGTGCGGGAGATTCACTCGCACATGCGACTCAAATCCTCTGGCGACCACAACGAAATTAGACAGCAATATCTGCCGGTGCTCTGGAATCAAACTATCAAATCGCTTTTCGCCGAGGGCAAGGATGCCGTACCACGGGTCATTGACTTGATGGATAGTTATTACTTGACAAGGGAAGATTTCGACTCCATGATGGAGCTGGGCGTTGGGCCGCAAGACGAAAGTCTGGTCAAGATTGAGACGCAGACGAAGACGCATTTTACCAGGACGTGAGTTTTACTTTTTTATGGCGAATACTAACTACGCTTACCCTAGCTAGCAATGCGCCTATTTACTAACACATGCTTGTCCCTTTCTCATAGCTATAACAACATGAAACATCCCATGCCGTTCATGAAGGCCGCCACTACGGGCTTGCCCACTAAGAAACTTGCGAAGGAAGTTCCCGATCTTGAAGAAGCAATTGAGGAAGACGACGATGATGGTCAGGCCGACCCGGAGCCTGATGCAGAAGAGAAGGAAGATATGGATCTCAAGAACGATAAATATATCAAAAAGCCCAAGGCAAAGAAGGCACCGGCAAAGAAAGCCCCAGCAAAAAAGGCCACAGCAGCACCAAAGAAGAAGAAATAGAGGCAGACGGCCGCGCGACCTTGGTTAGAGACACACGACCCGCATCCAGTCGCTGGCCGAGTCGTTTTCCTTTTGGCAAACCTTTTTTTTAGAGCATGGCGAATTGACGATATAGTGTTTTTTGAACTATGAAATTGTTCATTAAAGAGATGCAGAGCTAATTGAGACACGTGAACACATGAAGACGAACAAAGGATGTAGATAGCCCCCAGCCTATAGTTTTCATGATCAACATAGGAGAAAGAAGTGTAGGTATGCATGATGAAGACATTTTGACAAGGAGAAGTGGACGTGGAAGTTTAGTTTTTTTCTTTTGGGGGAGGGGGAGTTGAAGCTTTGTTTAGAAGTCGTTATAGTAGTACACGGGGAGCAACAATCACCATGGCCAGCCATACACGCACATATATATAGCTGACCATGTGTGCTACTCTCCCAAAAAGAGAGGGTAGGGGACTTCCGCAAATATTGAATTACAAACAAAAGACATACAGAACTCAGAGCAGCGCCCGGTTCTCTTTGCTGGAACCTGATTCCTCACTCTAAGCGTTCTTGACAACACCGACCTTGGCGGCTCTCAGTACACGGCCGTTCAACTTGAAGCCCTTTTGTTGGACATGGAAGACTGTGCCGTCCTCCTTGTCGGCTTGGGGTGCCATGAAGGTCGCGTCATGCTCGTTGGGGTTGAACTTGGAACCCTCAGGGTCGAATCGCTCAAGGCCATGCTTGGCCAGCGTGCTGACAAGAATAGTCTCCGTCATCTTCAGGCCCTCGTAGAGGTTGGCCAGGTCCTGAGCATACAGGGCAGCGTCAGCGGCGGTCAGCGTGGCGGTCGCATCGTCGGCGGGCGCGGTACGCTTTGCTTCAGGCACCATGACCAATGCACGGTCGAGGTTGTCAACGCTCTCAGTCAAGTCCTTGGCGAATTTCTGAATGGCAAAGTCGCGTGCCGACTTCATGTCGCGTGTCATGCGGTCCTGCAGGTTGCGGAAGTCGGCGACCGAACGCAGGTAACGGTCCTGTGGAGGATTAATTAGCACGGGGCGCTTAGTTGGTGGGCTGACCTTGGGCCAACTTGGTAGAGACACAAACGAGGGCAATGGTTAGATGGAAGACCAAGCAGAGACTAGCCCGACAGCGGCCTAGGCACCTGTTCCAAGGTCTGCGTTGCTAGCCCTTAAGTTGGCAAACGTACCTTGAACTCAAGAGCCTCCTTTTCTTTGGTCTCTAGTTTCTTCTTCAAAATGCTGAGCTCATCGTCAGCCTCCTTAGGCGCAGCCTCACCTTCCTTCGGGGCAGCCTCGCTATCCTTGGGGGGAGCCTCGGAGCTATACCACCGGAAGGCAGACTGGGAGACAGTGGTGGCTGGTGATCTGGTGGCAGAGATGGAGGAAACGAAGGGGACCCGGATGAGAGATTGCGAGCGCAGGGCGACGCGAGAAGAGCGGATGATGGACTGTTTTAACATGGTGACCGGTTGTGGTTGTGATTGTGGTTGGTTGTATGAGGGGCTTGGCGGGGAGATGGAGGAGAAGACTATAGTACAAAGAAGAAAAAAAGAATAAAAGAAGAAGATGAGCTTAATGGTACAAGGGCAACCGGAAGGGCAGAATGCCGTAGAAGGTACAGAGGCCAAGGTGTTGGTGGAAACAGTGAGAAGAGCAAAAAAAGAAAACAGTGAAAATTATGACGACGAAGATGAAAAGTTAAGATTTTTTTGGTGTTCTGACCAAGCGAAGAGCTTACAGAAGGCTGAGATGGCCCGAGCCCGCTGTTAGTGGCCTACATAGCACTGTAAAAGAGCTAGGTCCTACATGCTTGGGTTACATGAATCGAACCCTAAATTTATCAAATAAGAAGTGGTGTGATGAAAGATGTTCCAATTAGTGGGGCTGTCCTCCTGCCCATCTAAAACCTTGACGACAGTGATACGTTGTGTCTAATGTGCGGTATTATGCTATCGATGATTACAAGGTGCTTGTGAGTGATCTGCTCCTCCCCGGTCTATTCATCTCCGGCTCTTTCCATTCTAGTCCTTCACCATCCTGGTCCTCCGTATGGAGGGTTTCCGCCATAGGGCGGATGGCCATGTGGTGGCCCATGTGGAGGATGGCTATAGGGTGGGTAGCCACCATGCGGTGGATGTTGTTGTCCATATGGTGGCTGGCCGTAAGGGGGCTGGCCATAAGGGGGTTGGCCATGCTGTGGATGCTGTTGTTGGTACGGCTGCTGATGCTCGCTGCCATACGCCGAATGACCATGCGAGCCATGACTCTCGGCGCCTGTCATCCAATATGAGTCTTGTGCACCTGGTCTTTCGGGTACTGGTGGCATAGATGGAATGGCTCCATATGGTGGGTTAGAACCATCATTTGAGTAGCCATAGTTTTCATGCGATGCTGGCTGTCCACTAGAGGTACCATATGCCATACCGGGGCCTGCTGAATCGAGATCGCGTTTCGGAATTTTACTCCACAAGCCGTCCTTGGTTTTGCCGTGGCCACAGTCGCCATGGCTATGGCCTCCCCCGCGGCTTTTTGTACCGGACCCATGCAGCACATGATTGTGGCCATTTTTGACGGACTCGGAGGACAAGAGGTGTTCAATCTGACTGCGTCTAGGGTGCTCATCATACCACTTGCGCACAGTGTTGAACATGTTGCGGTGGATCTCAACATGGTCATTACGCAGGGCAGGGTGGTGTAGTGTTTGGAGGATGTCATTGACAACTTCGTCCACAGGGACTCCAGGGTTTTCCCATGCATACAGAACGCGACTAAGGGGCAAATTTGTTAGTAGTTTTTTACCTAAAATTTCCAAGACCAGCATGGCTTAGAGATAGAAAGAGAGAAGACTTACGGGACTGCATATTGCAGCACAGTAGATGCTACACGGCCAGCGCACGAATTGAGAAGATTGGTGAAGTGATCCTTAGCCAACATGGAATGTGTCGGGTCCGTGCAACGCGAGTTCTTCCATGGGCCCAGCTGAGAATGCTCGCTGGCTGAGATGATACCGGAAGAGCCATCCTTGAGCGAGGCCGACACGGCCTTGATAATAGGGCGGATAAAGGGCGCTAAAAGGCCGAGGACAAATGCTGTGAGCCTCTCGCTGATTGTGTCAAGCAGCTTCTCGAGACCAGGGATTTTGGAGATGAAGCTATGGATGGCACGTGCAATCTTATCACGGAACTCTAGGATCGGGTAAATCTTGCGTGATGTCTCTACTGGGTCGAAGGTAGTGCTCATGCCCGGCACTAGATTGACGTTGTCTGCACCACGCGACTGATTGATTCGCTCCTGCTCCTCCGAAGCCGCACGCAGACTACGAGCCTGCGAGGCGAAGCCGCTACCAACGCTGGGGAGCTCGCCTAGCATGGAGATGAAGTCGGAGGAGGACGAGGCACTGCTGCCCCTGCGACTTCCGAAACTGCGGTTAGTGCCACCACTGTTGTCAAGCTGGCCCTTTTCAGCTGTCAGGAGCGCAACATCGACCTCATCAACCTCAGCCTGTGTGAACTGGTCTGTAGCCTCGCCAATAACTGAGTGGAGGAAGTCCACGGCACCAAAGGTGCCAGTAACTAGGGGAAAGACATACTTGCCCCCAAGGTTGATGCGTGAATCAGTGCCGCAATGCGCAAACACTCCATGGAGGCCCATCTCATTGAGCACTAGCTCGCAGTAATTGCTGTGAGCGCTGAAATCCTCAAGGCAATGCAGCGACTGGCCAAGACAGCGTAGGGCCTCGCATAGATCCTCCTCTTTGCCCTTTCGGCCGGAGCCACTAGTGTATTGGCGGCCATAGTGGATGCTGCGGCCCAAACTGTAACGCAGGTAGCCGGCGCTGGTTGACCAGTTGCCGGACTCATTAGAAATATAATTTTTCATGCCAGAACGCATATCGATTTCCGTCTCGATGGGCTGCACGGGCCCGCGTAGGCGTTCATCGTATTTGCGGGCATCGGCCCCATCAGCATAACCGAGGGGATTGTCGATGTGTTCCTCGGCACGATAGACACCGAGGCGGTCGGCAGTGACCTCGAATTCTTCCGTAGCATAGCCAAAGGACATGAAGGCGAGGACCCAGATCTGGAGGTTGGAGGGAAGCCAGGTTAGACAAGAAACGCGCCAGAAGGTGGAGAAGTATACGCACGAGAATCCGGATAGTCTCAGCATTGACGGGGCCCTTTAAACTACCAACGTCAAGGGCCTGTGAATAGTCGCGAAGCCAGTTTCCAAAATAAACACGTTTTATGGCCATGGAGCTCCATTTCTTGCCTCGCAGAAAAGCAATGGTGGTAAGCATGTCTTCGATATCTACAGAGTCACGTGGGTTAGCGGAACTGAGTAGAGGAACCCTAGTGTTAGATGAGCACGGCTACTGACCTCCATGACGCCAGTTTTGGCCTTCAACTTGCGCTATCGACGGGATGTTGCCAGCTCCGAAAGCAGAGGCGCGGCCGGGAAGAATTACCAGCACTACGACGAATATCAACAGCCACGAGTGGCGTTGAATGAAGGAGGCTGCTGCCATAATGGGTAGATTAATGTTGCGACGGCAGGTTGTGTGGTTGTTGTGCGGAGACTCGGAAGTATCAAGAGATTGGAGATTATACACAGAAGTTTGTGGTTATACAAAGGCTCAAGTATAGAAAGAATAACAAACAGGTCGAGGCTAAGGCAAAAGGAATGTGGAAGTCACCTCTTTTAGTTCTAGGGAGCCCTTAGGATTTATATTATTTCATTCCCCGGTACTAAGCTAAGCTAAATAGCTAAGCTTAGGGAGGGTATAAGAGAGGAGGTAGATGAATAGACTAAGAGGGGGGGCCAAGACAAGCCGGGCTCTTGGCTCTTCCCGGGGTGTGCACTCATGCCAGGCAAACTTCTGCCCTCCAGAACGTCTGCCTACAATGATGTCAGTGCCTCTTTGGCCGATTTGTTACTTTGCTTCTTGGCAGCTGGCAAAAGTGTGCCTCGTGGGCGGTGCAGAGCGTGACTTCGGGGGAGAGTTGTGTGTCAAATATTACAGGTATTAAGTATAAGGGCTTAGTATGACGCACTGTGAGTAGAACTGCAGTTTACGTGGCCAAGCGCCGCGGCACTTGCGTGACTAACAGTGTGTTTTCAGCGGATTGCACGGTCCCTGCATGCGGGGTTTCTTCTATGCTTATTTATACAGATCCGGTGGGGGTTATTCTTATATTCTGTTAGTTGTATCACAATTAGGTGCAATGCTTTCCACTTGATTCCAGCATTCTATCTAACAACATGACTTCTGAAGGATGGCACCTTTGTCGGTGAGATATGCCTGGTGTACCAGCAGTATCTTAGGGCGTTGGCCCTCAATGGATATAGTGGCTGAAGGTGTGGCTGAAGTCCCGGTGTGCCTCCTTCGGGGTTGGGGTTTGGAACATGCAACCCTACCCCCACTCTCAGATGATTGTTGTGGCGCCTGGGGACAATGTGTATTTTAACCCTATGTTTCTGAGCTCATGGACACACATGCACCAACGGTGGATAAATAGGCAAGGGAGATGAACTGAACCATCAAGCTCCGTTTTCTCCGATGCTTGACGCGGCATCCATGGAATGCAAAATCATGAAGTTGAACACACGTCTCTGCCTGACGTTGATTATTAATTCAGCGAAAGTGCTGGAAGGGCAACGTGTATAAACACTGGCAAGAACCAGACTAGTTGTGTGTGCCATTGCTTGCTCAACGCTTTAACTTTCTCTTTCATCAATCTCTTGAACACATCTCTTGCTCTACTACCCGCTCAAACATGGCATCCAACCGCACTACTACTATTACTGCCAACAGCAAAGCCGAGATCCTCGACACTACTGTGCCGGAGCTGCCAGGTCCGGACTATATCCTTGTCAAAGTGACCTACCGACTGGAAGCACATCCACCAGGCCGACTTCTTTGGTTGCGTGGGTGCTAATCTCGGCTGCGACTATGCCGGTATTGTGGAAAAAATGGGCACTAGAGTGACCAACGAGCTCAAGAAGGGAGACCGTATCTCAGGTCCCGTAAACGGCGGGAAAGCTAGATCGGTCTTCTTGCCTTCCTTACTTCTCACTCACGGACACTCGCTAACGCCTTTTCACTTCTCTCCTCACAGGACCAGGGTCTTTACCAGAAGCTTGGCCTCCTACTGCCTTCACCGACCAGCTCTAGCACAGAAACCATCCTGATTTATGGCGGCGATGGGGCCATGGGCAACATGGGCATTCAGTTTGCTAAGCTTTCGGGGTTCAAAGTAATCATCACCTGCCCGCCGCGCAACTTTGACCTGGCCAAGGCACTCGGTGCCGACCATGTCTTTGACTACAACGATGCTGGTCCAGCCGCTGCCGTCCGTCAGCCCACCAACGACAAGCTGGCTTATGCCTGGGACACCATCTCAAAACCGGAAACCGGGCGCTTCTGTGCCGAGGCGTTGTCAACCGAAGGTGGCAAGTATCCATCGCTGCTGCCAGGCGTGGAAGATGCTGTCAAGGAGGTCAACCCCAAGGTCCGGGTGGATATGTCTGTCTTTTATGCCGCTTTTGGCGAACCATTCAAGCTTGTCGCCGAGGTTCCGGCTGACATAGAAGACTACGAGTTTGCAAGGATGATTTGGAGGAGGACAAAATGGGACTCGGAAACCTATTCAGTGCGTTTATGCGGGTGTATCAATAACAACACAATTCCTCTATATAATCTATATGACATAGCTACAATACTTCTCTCTTTTCACATGTACTTCTCATAAACACTTTGCATTTTTCGCTTCTCCATAACCTCTTCGATAATCTTCCGGCACAAATCTCGATGTGCTTGTTCCATGCTCTTCCCCACCACACCAACCATCAGCCGGTTCGCCTCGGCCGTGACCACCTTAACCAGTTCGTACATGTCATGGCCAAAGTTGTCTGTGGCCAAAACTGTACGCCCTTGCTCGTTCTTTATTGTTGCGCGCACCACGCGGTACTCAGACCACACTACGATTCCCGCTGGCGCATCGGCTCTGCTCCGTAGGCCACCCGGCACAATCTGTAAGGTAACAGGGTAGCTAACCGTGCGGCCCCACTTGGTAGGCACCAGCGGGACGAGCTTGTGCATGCGATAAGTAATTGGGGCACCAAAGGCTGCTGGATCATATTCTATGCCATCTGCGCTCGAGCTGAGTGTGGGCGACCTTGGCGTAGACGATAGGTTCGAGGTAGAGATAGCGCCGGCAGCCATGGTGGCTAGAAGTGGCTCGGACGAGGGTACAGGCGCAAAAAACGGGTCAACGGCAGCTACCCGCGGCACATCAGACAGAAGCTCGTAGCTGGTCACTTGTGGTTCGTTGCGGACAACAGGCGTGTAGGTATGCAGAGCAGCAACGACGACAGACGGCGGAAGGCCGGCAGGCAACGGCACCCGGATGCGCACGTAGTGTTTCTGACGACGTGGCGATGAGCCTAGTGGCAATGGCACGTCGATAGCGGTGACAGGCGAGGGCTCCGTGGCAGAAGCCGAGATCGAGCCTGGCGCCACAGTCGATGTGGTGCGCGAGAGAGGCAGGAAAGCTGGGGGAGTAGTGCTGCTAGTGGCAGCGGGTGTGGCTGAGAGAAAGCGCGCAGAGGGCGGGACCCGCGAGGCCGTGCTTTTAGAGCGATGGATGCCGGGCGCAGACGGGTATAGAGAGGTATCGCGGAGGAAGTCCCTGCCGAGGTCATCTCGGTGGCTGTGTCGCCGGTGAAGAGACATTGTGCGAGTGTGGCTGCAGACGTAGTTGTAGATGTGACTGTAGGCGAGTACTGAGCATGCATGCGGAAGGGTAAAAAAAGAAAACGAAAAAGAGCCAGCCGGTATCACGGTGTGATTTTCAGCAAAAAAAGGAATGAAATCAGGACAACTGCCGGATGAAGAACGAAGCAGAGTGAGCAGGAAAGGAAAAGAAGGAGGAAAAAAAAGAGGCTTCACCAGGAAATGGGAGTCTCTAAATGTGTGGTATCAACAGTGTCCTCCTCGCAAAGCACAAGGCACAAGAACACAAGACACAAAGGCCCAGGCTTTGCCGTTCTTTGAGCAACGCATGAACATTGGCTCATGGTCCATGGCTTGAGCTTTTTTAGCTTGAAGCTTGTTGGTTGGGCCTTGTCCGTCTACCTCGTCTAATTCGCCCCGTCTATATTTAAGTGTCAGTCAGCTTTTGCTTGCTGGCTTAAATGGTTCGTTGCTATTCTGGGAGAGATTTTGACTGTGCCGCCGGGGGCTGGTACTGGTACTGATGTACGGGATAAGGGTATGATAGACCCTAATGGTGTCGATGGCACGTGACTAAAGATGGTGAGTTGCAACGGATGGGCGCATGTGCCTGTTTTCTGTTCCTCTTGTTTACAAGTCTCGGAGGAAGTCAAGTACTGAATACAACATAGATACAATGGACACAAAGAAAAGAAGCGGCTGTGTTCGAAGGGGAACAAGAGCGCTGGCCCCATGATGCATGCACACCACGCACTGTTGTTTTCTCCTGTTTTGACTGCTTCCTTTTCTACCGCCGCGATTGCACAGTGATGTGCTGGTGTGTTGATTGATGTGTTGATACGCTGACACACTGATACATTGATACGTTGATATGTCGATGCCGATACGTTGATGCATCGATGTATTGCCATGTCTGTCCGTTTCAACTTGTGCACTCTGTTTATACGATGGCGCTCTGCATGCACGGCGAGACAGAGGAGGATCCAAAACTTGGCTGTGCTCACCAGACCGACAAGTCTGCAACCGCAGCCTGGTGCTGGCGATAAGACGGTGTCCAGGCCAAGCCTCGCCCCGGCGACGGAAAAGAAAAACTGCGCAAGGACATACGAACACCCGCCTCAGAATTTCAGAATTGGACTGGCCATGTGAGAAATCTTTGATCCAGTCAGGTGAGGGGTTGAGCCGGCCCTTAAGGAGGGGTAAGAAAATAAGGTAAGGCTCTGTGCAGAGCTGATAAGCACAAGAATGAGGCGGGTGGCACGATGTAAACTGTACTTGCGTGGTTGTGTGCTTGTGGAGAGGTGCTTTACTTAACTTACACTGGCCATGCCCTGCCCTCCGATGAATTAGCCGTCATCGGTTCTCGCGAGGTGGCCCGCTAGATCCTAATAGGGGAAAGCGCAGCGCAGCCAGCGATTCGATGGGACTCTGTGGACACGATGATTGGCTGGCAGAGACTTACAAGACAAGGGGAGGGCTAGCAGGCAGGGCAAAGGGTAGCAGAGACTTGCAAGTGACTTTAGCAAGGTGCGGGCATCCTTGTCGATTTAGATGGGGGTGCTTTGCTTCACTTGTGCTTTGGCCCAGGACTGTTTGCACAGAGAGACGCAGAGACTGTTGATTCTCACTTGTGCTTGTCCTGTGTTGTTTGTGCACGTGAAAGAAGGAGGGGGAGGGAGGAGCGGGCCTGGCGAGCCTGTATAATATTGACTGGGACATTGCTTGCCTGCTGTCGAAAGGCGACCGACCGGTTCATCTTGAGGAGGGCAGGCGTGGGATTCCTTCAGGACGACAAGCGTAATCAGGGCGGGTGGCCGTAAATGAGAGAGGCTTGGAAACGAAGACGCCTGAAGTAGAGCAGCCAAGGTTGCTCGGCTTGTTGCTCACAAGTATCCTTGCGCCGGATAATGCATACCGGTATGTAGCACCTGCGGGACTGCACGTTCCCTTTTGTTATGCATTATCTTACGCTCTGAATTTTGCCTCTGGCGTCTGGCGTCTGGCGTTTTCATGTTGATCCTTTTCTGCTCTGCTTTTCTTTCTCCTTCTGGTCTTCTTCCCTTTCTTTTCTTCGCCTCCGCCTTCGTCTTCAGCTGGCTAATTTTCCTTTTCCATTCCACGTTTTCTCGATCGTCTCCTCTGAAGACCGGGATACAGGTGGCTCACGGCTCTCTTGAGAGGCAACAAAGAACAAGAAGATTCTAAAAACAGACAAAACTTCCAGGGGAAACCAAAACAAAACAAAGCTATAGGAAAGGCGTTTTTCCTCCCATTGTTTTCCTGCCCATCTTTGTCTCTTTTCTCTTCTTGTTTTTGTCTTGTTTGTCTCGATCCAAGCAGGCCGAAACAAGAAACTCCTGCCAACTCTCGCTGGCTTTATCTCAACCCCACGACATTGTCCTTCTGACTCGGATACTCACATCAAGACAGCCTGTTTATCTGTTATTTCTGTCTCGGCGTTGCTTCTTTCTTCTTTTCCTTGGCTGCTTGTTCTCCCTGGCGCTTTGCCTTGTCTCATAAAAAGTCACCTTGAAGGCCTACTAGCAGCTCTTCACGGGATAGGCACACCACCAAAACACCACAGAAGATCGGCTCATGTGCCTCTGTTTTCAGCCATCATACTTGCCTTTCCATTGCAATTGCGCCTCTTTTGTCTTTTTATTTTGTCTTTGCTATTTTCCCGTTGTTTTTCTCCTATTATTTCTGCCATTTTTGCGTTCTGCGGCTTGTTTTAATGTCAAAACTCCCACTTACAAGCCCTTCAACCCTCGCCCTCTGTCGCGCTGTCCGGCAGTTCTAATAACCTTCTCTTTGTTCTTCTACAAGGCTACCGCTAGATCGTCGCCGTCGCCATCACTGACTCTCATCCCTCTTTGTCATCTTTGTTCCCTGCTGTTTGTCTTGCCTTTTGTGGCAGAAACAAAGCCCTAGTGCTACAAAGCAGAGCCTCCTGTTTCCTGCTCTAGTTCCTTAGCTCCGCGTTCTTTTGTTTCACAACCAAATAATCCTCGAGTTTTCGTCCTTAGCCTGAAGCACCTTAATCGGTACTGGCTAAAGGGTGTCTTTTCTTGTTTGCATACTCCTTTCTGCATGCTTCTCCATGATTAGACCGCCATCCTGTATTGATCGATTGGCGAACTTTGTTCAGCTCCCCCACCATGGCCGCGACAGCAGCCCCCGTTCTGGCCTGCGGATGGGAGACCCCTCTAGCACACTCCTCGAGTACCGCTAGGTGGGATAGTAATCTGCTGCCCTACCTACCCGCGCCACCACCATTCACACGGTCTCCAGTCTGTGATGCCGCTTTGGTAACAGCCAAAGTTGCTGATAGCGCCCATACAAGTGCCGATACTGCACTGTTGCAGACTCGTCTGCAGGCCATAGCTCAGTGCTGGGCCCAGCGTCGTGTAAGTAGTACTAACCATCATTGCTTTCCATTGCTCTCCCCCTCTGCCTGATTCGTCCTTGCCCACTCCCTCCCTTTGCCCCCCTATCGTCATCCTGCAGCTCCTTGCGCCCAACTTCCTACGACTCTTGCCAGCGTTGTCCCTTCTTAGCCCCCCTCACGATCACCCGGGCTTTGTCCCTTATACACGGCCGCCCAACCCTGCATTTCAGCCCTCGGCAGCCTGGCCTTATGATCACTGGCATGCTGCAAGCTTTCTCTTTAGTTTAAGACATTCGAAAGATAGGCTTAGGAATGGAAGCATTCCCCTAAATGAGAGCTCATGGACATCTATATGTCACCTCAGCGGGGGGATCTCTGTTCCCTACCTACCCCCTTGCACCCGCACACTGCATCGCTGCCAAAAGGACTTGTTCGTGTCTATCCTTTGCCAGGCCCAACAGTATAAGTGTAACATCTGATTCTTCGTCCCCCTCCCCCATCCTTTCGATTTCGCCCGATATCACATGCCCTGTAGGCCAACCGGCCGCGTGGATGGGCGAGACGAGGTAGCGCCTGGTCTTGGACTCTGAATTTCCCCAAGTCGTCAGCCCAGCCCTAGCGGGTTGCATTGCAATCCGAACTTGTGATTTTGGGCTCCGGTGGATGACACTGGCGTTGGCTGCTGTCCAAGCAAGGCAAGGCAAAGTCAAAGTCAATTTCAAGGCGGACTTGAACAAGAAGGAGAGAGAGCCTTTACCTTGTCGCCTTTGTATTGCTTACCGTCGCATTGCGCTGCACTGAACTTTTCATTTTTATTTCGTTTATTTGTTTTTATCATTTCATTTCTTCCCTTTTGCACTTCTCCATGCATCTGGATGCCGGTAATGCCGGTAATACAAAGCATCAGCATGGAGAACGGCCTAGCCAACAGGGCTGAAGGGTACAGTACAAGGCGACTGACTTTACCCGAACCTCACCTGACCGTTGTTGGCTGAGCTGGCCGTCGACTGTTGGCCTGTTGGTGGCCTCGCTCTTCCCTCCTATTTCCTATCCTTTGCTGTCTTGCCTGCAGCAAACAGCCCTATCCTGAGCTTGCTGTGAGCCTCGCATTTGTTCTTCTGTTGGGGGAGGCGACGGAGATCGTGCAGCCTTGTTCCTCTGCAGCTAGTCCCTACACCCGCGCTGTGATGCGTTGAGAGGCCCAACACAGCGGAAAGAATACAGAGAGTAGTGGGTGGACAAGAGAGACAGGGGACTGTCCAATAACACGTCTATATTTCGATTTACGCGTAGTCAGGTCACGCTACCCCTGTCTATAAACCCGGTCTCCCATCCAAAAGCCTGCCTGCTCATCGTGTCATCGTGTCTCGCGCTGTCGTTGTGGTTGTCTCTGTCTCTCGTTGTCTTTGTCTTGCTGTCGTCGTGCTCGTGTACCTGCCTGTGAAATAGTAACGGGGTGTAGGCTGCATAACATTCCATTCATCCCATTCTGTACGATGTGCATCTGGACTTGGGCCTGGGTACGCCAATACAGCGTAAAAGGAAATGAGCACAAAGGAAACACTACATGACATTTGCTTGATTTGGATCAGACGATGAAAATTCTGTACTTGTGTGCATGCTTTGCAAAGCTATCGTGGCTTTTTTTTCTCCTTTTCCCCTCACGTTCCCCGGTGCTCCTCTCCTCCCTTGGCTGCACCAAAATAATCTGCATCGCGACTGGCTCTGTTCTTGCGCGACTCCATTGTTCTCTCTGGCTGGTCACGTCCGCTCTTGTTTCAAGAGTTTAGAATTTCGCGTTGTGCTCTGCTCTGCTGCTGCTTTGCGGCTCAGTGGCTTGACTTTTGGCTCGGCCCATCGCTGCTGATGTCAGGCGCGGGTCCCCTTTCATTCGCTGAACCCTGGCCCCTCTGCTTTGTGTCGGTTAAGCTGGCCCTAGTTCCCCTCCTGGCCCTGGCTCTTCTCAGTTCTGGTCTTGTTTCTTCTGATCCTCCTGCTAGAGCCCGGCTTTGTGCTGCTGTTGTGCTTTGCTGCTTGTGCGCTTTGATGTGCGCAGCGTTCGCATATCGCATCGCGACCAGGAACCCTTCTCCTCCCCCTCTCCTCACAGCCCCGTCAACTTTATGCACATTTCATTGCTCTCTCGCCTGCTATACGTGCACAGTGCTGCTGCTGCTGCTGCTATTCATTGCCTTCGTGCTGCCCATTTCCTCCCTAGTCCAGCATAAGTCTACCCCAACTCAACTCCATCTCTACTCTGACTCAACGTCTGCCAGAGAGAGCATCATTGGGGCCGAGCTTTGGCTTGTCTTCTCTTCGCTTGTCTCCGCTTGCCTATGTTTTTTCTCTTTCCCTTCCTCCTAGCATTCATCAAACACTTGGTCCTGCATTGATTTCTGCACATCTCCTTCTCTGCTACAGTCCCTTGCTGTGTACTGCCTCACTCGCTGAGCGCCTCGCTAGTCCTGTCGTCCTTCTCTTCTACTCTTCGTATATTCTTCTGCTTTCCCTCATGTCTGTCTCCCTGAGACTCTGTTGGTCTTCCTCTCTGTTCCGTCGTCCTGTCCAGCTCTAGCCTGCATTGTTCAATGCCGGCATAAATCCTTCTAGTCCTGCTTTGCTGCTGCAAGTATAATTATTCGCTAGCACAACCCCCCCTCTCCATCATATGACACTTTATCCTGGCCAGCTATCCCGTCCAATCGCGTCTTCTAGCTGGCCCTTGTCCCCCTTATACCCTGGGCATTATCCATTTTCATTATTGTTCGTCTCGTCAACACGCATTATCCCCCATTCCTTGCTCCACCCACCCTACCCACCCTGGCCACTCCTCCCTCAACCAACTTGTCTCTTGCTTTTTGCTCCATCTTGCCCTTTGTTCCTGTCTTGCCATACCGCCTTGTCGCCTGTCCTTGTCGCCCTGATTTGATCTGTTATCCTACTCCACTCACCCTTCTGTCTGGTCGCCTATTGTGCTTGTAGATGCATGCACACACCACCCACTGACTAACCTCTCGACAACACGCAGAACGCGCCTCCATCCTGCCTTTCTGCATCTCGATTCCTGTTCCCTTGTGACGCTAATTCGGATAAACCGCAACAAATCCCACCGCCTCTCGCGACCACTACTGTCAAGCCAGCTTCGCGCCTTTTTCACACTCTCAACTGCACGCCTGCATACGTCCATCCAATCGTCAATCCCCCTAACTCCGATCTTGATCTCGACCCCAACACCACTGCTGGCACCAGTGCATCACCGCGACTCCTCACACCCTCCTACCACCGCAACTGCAGCGAAAACAAGTCTAGGAAGCCCCTCGACTATCCTGCTGCCTCCGCCATCGCACCCGACCTCACCTCCGCCTTCGCCTCCGCCTCCGCCGTCTCCCTTCGCCTTCGCCTCCGCCATTCGCCTCCCCCCCTCTTTCCTACGAAGCGACGCCCGCAGCTGCAGTCGCAACACGGCGTACAACAACCACCTAGCTTCTCCCCCCACCACGTGGCACGAATTACCATTGACTGGGGCTCGCAAACCGGCTTTCGCGATCGCAAGAAGCAAAAAAAGAAGTCTGCCGCCAAACAACCCCCTCCTCCCACTAACAAGGGAAGCGGCTCTGCTGGCAACAGCGGCAACAGCAATAGCAGCAATAACGCCGATTCCAACAAAAGCTCCAACAAATCAGACTCTTCTGCTACGGGCGGAAAAGACGACGACAACGACGGCGACTGCGACGGCGACAAAAACGCCAAACCTACTACTAGCCTGTTGCCCTCCAACGAGAAGAACAGCGGTTCCCTTGACACCGACAAAAACGACGGCAAGCCAGTTGGCAAATCCCTCCTCGACAACGCAGCTGACCAGGGTACTGGTTCCAACAAAGGCGAAGCACCCTCTCTGCAACCTGATCCCGATCCTGCTTCTAATCCACAGGCATCAGGCAAATCACCACCGCCGCCCTTAGCAAATACTGGCCCCGCCCTCTCTCCTACTGACAGCAACCCCGCTGCTTCCAAGGGCGAGAGACACTTTAAGACCGCGCTGAAGGCCAGTACCAAGACCCAAGGCACTTCGCAGGACACCAATTCCGACTCTTCAGCTTCTGATCCTCCAAATATGAATGACGATTTCTGGAACACTTTATCAAGCGGAAAGAAAGGTACGACTCCACTATACCAACCACCAATTCTTGTAATCCCAGCTCTACCATGCCTCTACGTACCCTGTTGCTTCCCTTGCTTAGCTTTGCATTTTCCCTGAACTTAGTTGCTGGGGGTAATGCTCTTTTTTAGCTCTGCATTGATGTACGAAAAGAAAAAAAAGAAAACTCCGTAAATTTTCATATCCTGCATCAACCCAGACCTACCTACACTTACACTCACACCTACGATTACACTTGGACTTCATCTACACCTGCACTCCTACTTCCACTAGCCTTGCCGCTTTGCTTGTCCACCGCTTGCACACCTGCTCTATCTCTCCTGATTTCTACATGGAAACTTACCTAAAACCTACACAGACTCCACAAGTTCAGCAAAGAAAAAAACCAACACTTCTAGCTTTGGCTGGGGCGATTTTGGCACCTCAAACGACCTTGACAAAAACGATTACGCTGCCGCCAACAACTGGGGCTTAGGGTCATCCAACAAACGCGACAAAGATACCTCAACTAACACCGCCAGCAAGGGCTCTGCTACTCACGATTTCTGGAGTCTTAGCACCGACAACGCCGGCTCCAACAATTTTGACGCCTGGGGCGCAACCAATTCTAATAACAAGCAGGGCTCAATATGGGCAGGCCCTGAATCTAATTCTACATCCAAACCTACACCTACACCTGCACCTGCACCAGAAGAAGAAAGCACATCCTGGGGATTCTTTTCTAAGCTCAAGGCCAAAAAGCCCATACTCGAAGACGGCGCAAACACATCCCCATCCGAATCGTCCAAGCAAAACCCGGAACTCTCCTCCTCTTGGAACGGCAAGAAGTCCATTGACGAGCCGCGCAACATGCCCATTCTCAACAACAAAGGCAGTGATGAATACGACATATGGGGCATGAAGAAAAAGAAAGACGAAGCCTCTTGGGGCTGGGGCTCCCCTGTCGAGAAAAAAGAACAGCCCAAAGAAGAAGAAAGCAGTGGCGGCTTCTTTGGATGGGGCTTGGGCGGAAAGAAAAAGAAGAAGGGTAGGACTGCGTGCGATCTGAAACGCCATGCGCACAATCGTGCCGAAATCATGGCCTTGGTGTATCCGAGTACTAACTTGTGTGATGTTTTTCCTTTTTGCCTTTGTAGAACCTGAACCCGTCGAGAACCTCATTCCTGTACAACAAACACCACCGCCGCCGCCGCCAACACTCCCACAACCGCCAAGTCCAGACCCGATAGAAGTAGAGCAGCAACGCCTTATGGCAGATATCGCCAATGAAGAAGAGGAACTAGCTGCCCTCACCGCCAAGGCTGCTACCAAGAAGTTGCGCTCCAAAGAACAAGAGCGCTTTGATCTTCTTAGCAAACGCGCATCGAAACGAGAAAAGGAAAAGGCAAAGCAAGAAGCGGCTATCTCTGCTGAAGCTGATCGTATAGTTGAAGAGAAGCAACGGCAGGCTCAAGCGCTTGCCGAGGACCAAGAGATCAAAACCCTACGTGACAAGAATACCCGCAAGCGTCTTAGGGGTACCGAGCTTGCACGTTTCAATGAACTCCTTGCCCGTGAAATGGAGCGCAAAGATGAGAAGCGGCGGCAAGAAGAAGAGGCCATTAAAAAACTTGAAGATGAAATTGCTGCTGCGGAGAACACTTCCGAGGACCAAGCCATTGCCCAGGAAGAAGCAGAATTAGCCGAGCTTGAGGCTAAGAAGCAGTCTTCAAAACGAAAGGCTCTCAAGGGATCTGACCTGGCGCGCTACAACGAGCTATTAGCACGCTCTTCTCAACGCGAAGCTGAAGCTTTGATGAAGGAGCAAGCTGAAATACGGCGAAAAGCAGAAGAAGAAGAAGAGCGGCGAATAGAAGAGGAAGAACGACGGCAGATTGAAGAAGAGCGCAGAGAGCTTGAGAAATCTGAAGACAAGGCTTTGGCACAGGATGAGGCTGCTTTAGGAATTCTCGAGCGTCGAAAATTTATGCGTAAGCGTTTAAAGGCCGACGAACAACAAGAATATCAGGCTCTGGAAAAACGCATTCAGCAGCGGCGTGCTGCCAAGGAAGCCCGCATTCTTGAGCGAGAAGAAAAGAAGAAGATGGAAGAGGAACGCGCACGGTTGAAGAAGGAAGCGGAAGAAGCTGCAAATGCCCCACCGCCGCCGCCTCCCGTGCCCGAACCAGAACCAGAAACTGAACCCGAGCCCGAACCCGAGCCTGAAGCGGAACCCGAGCCTGGGCCCGATTCCGAAGTTGTTACCGAGTCTGAGCCCGATCCAATCACCGAGTCTGAGCCTGATCCCGTCACCGATACCGAGCCGCCCTCTGAAATCGAGTCTTCTGCACCCGAAGCGCAAACTGAGGATGATGAAGATGCACTTCTTGCTGAGGAGAGGGAGCTTACCACTCTTCGTCAGCGCATGGCACGCAACCAGCTTCGACCTATTGACCAAATGCGCTACGCTGCACTTGTTAGCCGTGCTGAAGCACGTGCTGCCAAGTCTGCAGAGGCTAAGAAGGCTGAGGAAGAGGCTGAACGCCTCCGCCAAGAAGCTGAAAGCATTGCGGAAGAAGAAGCCGAGTTAGCCGCCCTTGAAGCTCGCAAGGCGAAAAAGAGGAAGGGTCTTTCTGGCATCGAGCTTCTGCGCTACGAGACTCTCAAGGAAAAGGCTACAAAGCGTGAGCGTGAGCGTCGCGAACAAGAAGAATCTGCCTCTTCAGCTGCCTCCGCATCTGCTAGCTCAGTAGATGCAGATGTTGAGGATGACAGTGAGGTTGACCCTAACGATGGTGACAACGACACTGTAGTCATGGCAAACGAAGAACCTGAACCCGCCGACGATCCTGAAGAGCTAGAAGAACCGGAGGAAGACCCGGCTGTGATTGCAGCAGAAGAAAAGGAACTTGCAAGCCTTGAGAAATCCAAGGCTGTGCGATGGCGCATGAAACCTGCTGATACCGAACGTTACGAGCTTCTAAAGGCCAATGCTGCTCGCCGGGCCGAACGCGCCGAAACAAAGAGACTCGCCGCTGCTAAGAAAGCGGAAGCTGAAGAAGTGGCGCGCCTTGAAGCGGAAGCGGAAGCGGCTGCTGCTGCGAAAGTTGCTGCCGCTGAGGCTGCCGCCGCCAAAGTCATTGCTGACGAGGAAGCTGAGCTTGCTGCTTTGATAGTCAAAGGCCGTAAGAAGAGTCTCAAGGGCTCGAATCTTCAGCGATTCAATGATCTTAGTGCTAGGTCTCTTAAACGCAAAGCTGAAGCTAAGGCTGCTGCTGAAGTCAAGGCCGCCGAGGAGGCGGAAGCTGCTAAAGCTGTCGAAGCTGCCGCACAAGCTGAAGCTGAGGCCGCTGCTGCTGCTGAAGCTGAGGCCGCTGCACAAGCTGAGGCAGAGGCTAGTGCACAGGATCCATTTGCTGTTGAAAATGAAGAGTTTGCTGCACTAGAATCCAAGCACAAGACCAGAAAGCTGCGAGGTCTTGAGCTAGACCGTTACAACAAGCTTAGAATCAAGATTGAAGCACGCAAAGCGGAGGATGAAGCCCGCCTTAAGGCTGAGAAAGAAGCTGCCGAAGCTGAGGCCAAGGCTCAAGCTGAAATTGAAAAGAATGCCGCGGAAGAAGAAGAGCTTCAATCCTTCGAAGCCCGAATGTCTCAGGGCACCAAGCTTCGCCCCAAGGAGCTCATGCGTTTTGGTGAGCTTCGCAAAAAGTCAGCCCAGCGAAAGGCCGAGGAAGAGGCTCGTCTGAAGGCTGAAGCCGAAGCTGCCGCGGCCGCGGAAGCTGCCATCGCGGAAGCCGAAGCCAAGGCTATAGAAGCGGAAGCTGCTGCTGCTGCACAAGCGGAGGCCGACGCTATTGCTGCTGAAAATGAAGAGTTTGCAGCACTCGAGGCGCGCACTCACAAGAAAATCCGTCTTTCTCCATCAGAATTGAAGCGTTTTATGGAGCTTCGTGCTAAGAATGAGCAACGTAAAGCCGATGAAGAAGCCCGAGTTAAGGCTGAGGAGGAAGCTGCTGCGGCTGCGGCTGCTGAAGCTGAGTTGGCCATGATTGCCAGAGAAGAAGAGGAGCTTCAGGATCTAGAGGATAGAGTCATGATGAAAATGAAGCTTGCTACTTCTGATCTCCGTCGACTTTCCGATCTCCGAAAGCGATCCCAACAGCGCAAGGCTGATGCTGAGACTAAGGCTGCTGAAGAGGCTCGTCTCCAGGCTGAGGCTGAAGAGGCTCGTCTCCAGGCTGAGGCTGAAAAGGCTAAGCTTGAAGAAGAAGCTGCGGCTGCTGCTGAAGCTGCTGCGGCCGCTGAGGCAGAAGAGCTCTTACAGGAGAAGAAAGAGCTTTCTCGCTTGGATGACATGGTTAAGCTTCGCCGCCGACTTTCCCCCTCCGACCAGCGCCGTCACCAAGAGTTGAAGGCCAAGGCTGAAAAGCGCAAGGCAGATGCTCTCGCTGCTGCCGAAGCTGAGGAAGAGGCTGCTAAAGAGGCAGAGGAGGCGGCCGCGGCGGTCGCGGCGGCTGCTGAAGCTGAAGCTGCTGCTGCTGCCGAAGCCAAAGCTGCGGCTCTTGCTGAGATTATAGCTAAGGAGACTAAAGAGCTGGCCTCCCTAGAACGCAAACTGAAGGTCAAGCATCGCCTTAAAGAATCTGACCAGGAACGTTACAAGATTCTCAAGTCTAATGCTGCAGAGCGTGCTGCGGAAGCGGAAGCTGCTGCTGCTGCTGCTGCTGCGGCTGAAGCTGAAGCTGAGGCTGCCCCTGCCGTTGAGGATGAGGCTGACGCTGAACCTCAAGCTGAGCCTGAACCTGAAGATGCCACTGAAGCTTCTGAAGCCGCCGGCGACGAATCGCAAGACTCAGATGTCTCGGAAGAAGAAGAAGAGGATCCAGCTGTTGCTTTGCGCATTCGTAAAGAGACACAAGAACTCGCCCTTTTAGAAGAAAAGCTCCAACTTAAGGGCCGTCTCACTTCCAAGAACATGTCCCGTTACAACGACCTTAGCGCCCGGGCAAAGCAACGCGCTGAAGCCGATGCCGAGAAGAAGGCAGCTAAAGCGGCCAGAAAGGCGGCTAAGCTAGCTGCCAAGACCCCCCCACCGGAGGAATCTGTGCCGCCGTCTACAGCCGAAGATGAAACCGACAACGGTGGCGAGGACGACGCCGAGTTTGTTGATGCCGAAGAAGACCCGGAGGTTGTAGCTGAAGAAGAAGCTGAACTCGCCACTCTTGCAAGTAAAAAGCACAAACTTCGTGGAGAGCGGCTGGCACGTTACGAGGAATTGTCCGAAAAGTCTCGCCTCCGCGCTGAAGCTTCTGCAGCTCGTCTAGCAGCCGAAGAAGCGGAGGCTGCTGAGGAGGCCGCGCGTGTAGAAGCCGAAGAAGCAGCTCGTCTTGAGGCAGAAGAAGCGGCTCGTATTGAAGAAGAAGAGAAAGCCCGGGCCGCCGCCGAAAAAGCCGAAAGACATCGCCAAGCCAAGATTGCTGCTGAGGAAGAGGAAATGGCGGCCCTTAAAAGCAAGCGCAAGCTCAAATCTAAAGAGCAGGCTCGGTTGGATACTCTCCGGGCTCGTGCCGAGAGTCGTTCTCAAGCACAGGCTGCCAAGGAGGCTGAAGAGCAGGCTGCTCGCGAGGCCGAGGAGCAGGCTGCCCGAGAGGCCGAAGAACAAGCCGCTCGCGAGGCTGAAGAGGCTGCTCGTGAAGCTGAAGAAGCAGAGCAAGCAGCGACAGAAGCCGCACGTGAGGCTGAAGAAGCCGCTGAGGCAGAGCGTCTCCGCTTAGAGGAAGAGGAGGCTGCTACCCGTGCCAAAGAAGAGCAGGCCCTTATCGCCAAGGAAGAAAATGAGCTCAGGATCTACGAGAATGTCAAAGCTAAGAAGTCCCTTCGCAGCAAAGATGCCGCGCGCTACCAGTATCTTAAATCTCGTCATGATGAACGTGCGCGTGTAGCTGCCGAGAAAGAGGCTGAGGAGCTTGCGGCTGCCGAAGCGGCTGCTGAAGCTGAGCGGCTAGAGGCTGAAGCGGCCGCCGCTGCAGCTGCTGAAGTTGAAGCTGCCGCTGCCGAAGCTGAAGCTGCTGAAGCCGCGGCTGCCGCCGAAGCACTACAGGCCCAAATTGCAGCTGAGGAGGAAGAACTGGCTACTCTGAAGTCTAAAGCTAAAATCCGTTCCAAAGATCGCGCACGTATTTCTGAGCTACAGGCACGTGCCGACGACAGAGCTGCTAAGCAGGCAGAGCTAGATGCTGTAAATGCCGCGGAGGAAGCTGCTGCTGAAGATGAACAATCAGAAGCCGAAGCTGTCGAGGCGGAAACAGCTGAAGCTGAAGCCGAAGCAGAAGCCGAAGCCGAAGCAGAAGCCGAAGCCGCTGCTGAAGCAGAAGCCGCTGCTGAAGCAGAAGCATCTGAGCAAGCTGTCAAGGAAGCTGCAGAGCAAGAAGAGCGTGATCGACTAGCTGCTGAGGCTGACAAAGCAGAGAAGCTTCTCCAGGATAAAATCGCCGCTGAGAGCATCGAGTTGGCTGCACTAACGAAGCGCAAAAAGAAGCTCCGCCCTACAGAGCTGGCACGCTGGAAGGAATTGACTCGTCGGGTGGAGAAGCGTCGGGCTCAGGAAGAGAAGGCTGCTGCTGCTGCCGCCGAGGCTGCCGCCGAGGCTGAAGCTGAGACTGCTAATGAACCGCATCCTGAGGAGAGCAAAGAAGAGCCTGCTGGCGGATTCTGGAGCTTTGGAGGCACCAAAAAGAAGGGCTCAACGCCATCTCCCCCACCTATTGCCAAGGGTGTCTTTGGTAGTCTCTGGGGAATCCCTGCCCAAGATCCGACCGCTGAAGCTGCGTTTAGTGATTCGTGGGGCGTTGGCGGTAGTGAAACCAAGTCAAAAGACAAGAGCCAATCTTCGACCGAGTCTCTCAACGACAAAAAGTCAGAAACTGCATCTGACCAGAAAGCCATCGATCCTGCTACAGCCTTGGAGGCTGATGTATGGGGTGTTGATGGTAGTAAAGCTAGTCTCGATATCGACGCGCCCGAAGACAAACCATTGGATGCTGAGGAGCATTCAGACTCGGAGGTTGAAGAGGTTGTGGCTACAAGCTTTTGGGGTACAACTACACGCAAGGTCAAGAAGAGTGAGATCCGTGAGCGTGAGGCTGCCAAACGCAAGGCTAAGGAAGAAGAGGAGGCGCGCCTCAAGGCTGAAGAGGAGGAGCAGGAGCGTATACGGATTGAGGAAGAAGCTGCTGCCGCCGAGGAAGAAGCAGAAAAGCAGCGCATTGCGGAAGAAGAAGCTGCTGCTGCTGCTGCTGCTACTGCTGCTGCTGCTGCCGCTGCCGAAGAAGAGGAACGTGAACGCAGGAAGAGGGAGAAGAAGAAGAAGAAGGGAGGCTTCTGGGCTGCCATTGGCGGTAGCGCCGATGATGATGACGATCAAGAAGCGGAAGAGGAACCGGCACCTGAGGCAGACCCCGAAGTTGAAGCTGAAGCTGAAGGGAACCCTACTGAGGACGAAGAACCCGAGGCTGATACACCGCCATCTAGGCCGGATAAGCCATCAAGCAAGTCGAAAAAGTCACGCAGCTCCGAGCGTGAGAAGGATAAAAAGGCAACCGACAACAGCCCCTCTGCTCTACGTAAAGAAAAACGGCGCAAAGAAAAGGAGGCTGCGGCTGCTCTCCTAGCTGAAGAAGAAGCGGCGGCGGCTGAGAAGAAGGCACGTCGAAAGCAGAGAAAGGAGGAAGAAGCCGCCGCCGCAGCAGCTGCGGCAGCTGCGGCAGAGGAGAAGAAGGCGCGCAAAAAGAAGAAGAGACATCAAGAAGAAGAACGCGCTCTTAACGACGATCTCATAGATCCAACGCCAGAACAGGTTGACGAGCTGCTTGGTGAGGGCGAGCTGATTGCTGATGCACCTACTGAAGAAAACCCCGCCGAAGAAGAGGCTGTCCAGGAAGATAAACCTACAGCTGGCGTTTTTGGCTTCTGGGGTGCCTTCACAGCCGGGACTAAGAAAGGTATGTTACATTCATGTTTCGCTAACTTTGTGGACGTTGTATTCTTTTATGTTTTGGACAGGGTGGTGGGTGGCTCTGGGCTTTTCATACCGCATGGCGTCATGGCCACCTTGTCTTGTGGCTTCACACCTCGCAGACATACGAAGACAAATCAAAGCTGGTCTTTTAATGGGCGCCTTTTCAATTAGCCCATCGTACTGCCTTATTGCCCCTAATATACTAATCTTCTATTGATATATAGATCAGGATTCCTCGCAAAAGTCGGCCTCCCCCCCGCCAGCTTCACGAACTCCAGACTCGCCATCTTCTCGCAAAGTCAGCAGCAAAATTGCCGACAAGCTTCGCGCCTTTGAGGCTGTTCAAGAAGAAGAACCTAAAGCTGAGGCAATCGAGGAAGATGTTGTCGACCCTGACCCTGAGCCCGAGGCTGACCCTGAGCCTGAAGTTGAACCTGAGCCTGAACCTGAACCTGAGCCGGAAGCCGTTGAAGCTCCCCTCAAGGCCGAAGGTCTTTCTCCCGAAGATCTTGCCCGCAAAGAACGGCGTCGCTTGCGCAGAGAACGCAAGGAGAGAGAACTTGAACAGCAACAGCTTCAGCAAGAGGAAGAGGAAGAGCGCCAACTCAAAGAGCAGCGCCGTAGAGAACGCAGAGCACGGAAGGAGCGTGAAGCTGCTGCAGCAGCTGTTGCGGCTGCCCCCCCAAGTCCCCCTCCTATCGAGTATGCTGATGACAATGGCGATTTGCCTGGTGGGTTCCCCGGGGAAGACGAAGCGCTGGTTCATCCTGTCGAAGAAAACGCTGCGCCTAGGTCCAGCTCTAAAAGACATCGCCGACATCGCCGCGATAAATCCCCGGTTTCTTCTCCACCCCCGCCTCCACCCGACGATGAGGAAAATGCCACACCGCCCACAGACGATGAGGCACAAACGCCGCCTCCTGAGCCCAAGTACAGAAAGGACCGTGTTAGAATTCGCGATTCTTCTGCTCATGGGAGCAGAGGCAGTCCTAATGCCCCAGGCAACACGGTTGCTGGCGGTTGGGTCTCTTGGATGAATCCTCTGGGTGGGCGTAGCAAAGACAAAGAACGCCAAGAGGAGGAGATGCAGCAGCCTCTGGCTGAACCCGAGAACCGAAACCCAGCTGAACGAGAGCAAGAAGAGTACGAGCAAGAGCGCGAGCGTAGACGCAAAGAACGCAAAGCCCGTGAACGCGAAGCACGCGAAAAGGAGCGTGAACATGAGCGCCAAAAAGAGGAGGAGCGCGAGGAACGCAGAAGAGCCCGGGCACTCCGTATGGCCCGCCATGAAGAAAAGGAACGTCAGCTTGCTCAGCGAGGCTCAGAGCGTGTGGACAACGAACGCAAGGAGCTCTCCTCTAGGGGCTCAGCCTCTGACAAGGATAGAGAGCGTGTTGAAGTCCCTCGCCCACCACCGGTTCATCCGTATGCCTCCGGCGCCATGGGCCAAGGTTCTAGCCGTGCTCGCTCGTCCTCGACCCGTGACCGTGAACGTCGTCATGCCTCCTCAAGAACAAGGCGTCAATCTGTTGACATTGGCGCTCTCTCTCCAACTCATGATCCGCTTGCCGAGGACCTTGACCTAAGTTCCAAGGCTTCAAGACTTTTAGGTCTCAAGCCTTCTAGTCGCCGCCATCGTGAGCGTGCCGTCCGAGGTCCCGAAGATGAAGAGGTTGCTCCAGCTGTGGAACCTCCTCGCATCGAACGCCGCTCTCGGCATCATCGTGAGCGCGATCCAATTGAAGAGCCCCTTCCTGTTGACCGCGCTGATCACGTAGAGGCTCCCGTAATGCCAACCCGACGTGACTCTAAACGAGGCGCTATTGCCGGCTTGTTGAGTACTTTCCGCGGTGTGGTTAAGCCTGATACTAGAGCCGATGTTGGAGCAGAGCACACCTTCGAGACAGCACAACCTGCAGATGCTCGCCCTGAACCGCGTAGACGTCGCACTGCAGATGAGGATCCACGCCCTACACGTGAGCGTGAGCGTGAGCGTGAGCGTGAGCGTGAACGGGAACGGGAACGGGAACGGGAACGGGAAGCTGCCGGGGGTGATCGCGACTATGAGAGTGAGCGTAAGCGCGAACGTAGAGAACGCCGTCGTGAGCGCGAACATGCCGAACGCAGTGACCGCGAGAGGAGCGACCGTGACCGGAGTGATCGTGAACGGCCTGATCGCCGCACCAGGATTGGCGTTGACTCTGAAGAAGCTGATCTCCAGGCTCGCAAGGCTGCTCGTCGTGCTCGCCGTGCCGAACGCGAGGCAGCAGAGATCGCTAACGAAGCTGCTCGTGCAAAGGAGTCTGGGCGTAGTGAGTGGGAACGCGAGCATGATGAGGGCCTACTACATCGCAAGCATCGCCACCAGCCTTCTGCCTCAGCTGCACCTCCTCCGCCACCAGTTGAAAACGTTTTGGACCAAGAATTTGAAGCTCAACGTCTTGCTGAGCGCGAGGCGCGTCGTGAACGTCGTGCTGCGAAAATCCGTGCTCGAGAAGAAGAAGAGCGTCGACTAGCCCAGGAGGAGGCTGAGCGTCAAGAACGTCGCCAGATTCGCAAAGAAGCTGCTCTTCGTGAAAAAGAGCGTGCGCGGCAGCGTGAAATTGAACTAGCACGCGAGGAAGATGAGGAGTATCGTCGTCGTCGTCGCGATCTTCGTGCTGCCCGCTACCCTTCTGTATCTCTGCCCCATCCACCTCCAATGCATACGGATGACGAGTACTATGGCCACCACCATCGTAGCAACCGCCGTGCACACCCCGCCGAACCCTCAGCTCCAACCGACCCAACTGATGATGCTGAAGACCGCCGGCGGCGAAGACGCCGTGCTCACCAAGAAGAAGCTGCTGCCAATGAAGGCGATGCCTATCCAGCTGTCGACCCATTAGAGGAAGCTGAAGAGCAGCGCCGCCGCCGTGCTCGCCGTGAGGATCGCGAGCGTGAACGCAAACGCGAAGCGAAACTACGCGAGCAAAGCGCTCACCACCACCGAGAGCGGGAGCGTGATCGTGGACGCGATTACAACCGTGACCGCATCCCGCCACAAGTTCCCGCTCCGCCTGTGAGCGGTGCCGGCTTGGATGGTAGCGACGAGCGCATTCGTCACTCCCGTAAAACGTCTACTTTTGGCGAGACGCCACGGAGTAGCTGGTGGAAGAAGCTCAAGGGCGGCGGTAGCTAACTGCAGCACAACAGTACCAAGGCTACCTCATGGTTCTTTTTTCTTTGGGCATCTTCGTTGCCTCCATATTCTTGTGTCTCTTCTTTTTTGGATCTAGGTTAGATCACATTACTTGGTCTTGCGCACGCGTATGCTGCCCACTCCAAAATTCCAGTATCTTGCTGATACACTGCTATTCGTTCCATCGTCCTTCTGATAAAAGCTTTTTTCTTCTCTTGTTGAGAAGGCCCTTTTTTTCATACATTTGCTTATAAGGCCAACACATCAGCGTTACCAGCTTCGGCCTATGTATCACATCACGTCCGTCTTGCCCTTTATGTTTTTTTTTGCTGTCCCACGGCATAGCGGCGTTATTTCTTATTGATTTTTTTTGGTTTGTTTCTTCGTTCTTGGTTATTCATTTGCATTTTGTTTGGCCCTGATTTCCTGTTTCAATTTGCTTGCCTTCTTATACCACACATCTTGACTCTGTTTTAGTTTTATCTTTTACATTTCTTTCACGGCATTCATCTCATTTTGGATTTAGAGCGTTGGATTTTTTTCTTTGTTTTACTTGAACCTCTCCTATCATCATATTGAACTCGGCTCTTTTCTTTTCTTACTCTGTTTTTCACCGCTGTGTTCAACATCATGGCCACCCAATCTCTGTGGGGAAGCTGGGTGACTACATGTATACACATTTTCAGCGCAGTTTCTTCTATTTCTATCCCTTTGTTTTAATATATACACATGGACAATGTCATTCAAGTTTTAAATCGTGCCTTTATTGCTTCTGTATCTCGTTTATAATATCTACATCTCTACTTGTGCTTATGAAGTGACCATGCAGTCTCCTCGTTAGGGTCTGGCAGCTGCCACCTGTCTCGCAGCTGCCATCTGCATCGCTGTGCAACCAAGTAAAAACTTTCGTTGTGGAACGTCTTTTCTTTTCTTAAAAACATCATTCCCTCTTTGTCTCATATCGAGAGCACTAAAAACCTCAATTTTCTCATTCTGCTTTTCTTTTTTCTATTTGGAATGTGCTCGTCGGATCAAATATATTTTACTAAACCTAACAGGCTACCTCGACAACCCACATTTTCATGTCCAGTTCGGCCAAGCACATGACCTCTCCTCAGAAGGTAGATCGGTTATTGTACTGATGTCGGTCACTTTCTCCAAGTAACTCCAAGGTCAAGTGACATGACACTAATGCAATCACCCTCGCTACCATACATGAGTGTTCATGCTGATAGGGGGAGAGGTACGATGCGTGCATGAGATAGTGTCTATGTCGGGTGAACATGGATGCCTATACTTACTAGCCCATTTCCTCTTGATCGACATCTTACGTTGGTCTTCTTATGTGGTAAGCCACTAATCAAGCAAACGCCAACTAACGGATGTCAGGAAAATAAATGAAAGGCCGGCAGCGCACACCAACTTACGCTCTGACTAAGCACTTCATTTGGTACAGTACGTACTAGTACACCGACACATTCCCGCTTAATACGGTAGCGCTTACTTTATTGGCTGCCCCCTCTTTCGCCCAACTGGCAATTGCCATTTTCATCGCATCACAAACACAACCGGCAGCCAAACATGGCGCAGGCCCCCTTGCCACCAAACAGAACACAGGCGGGGGGAGCAGCCAAAGACAGAAAGAGACGGGAAAAATTAGTAGAAGGAACGCACATACCAAGGAAAAAAAGAGTTTCCTTTATAAGGGCCACTATGAGCCCCTAATTCCAACCGAGAACTCGCCGCTGGCCTTATGAGGAAACAAGCAAGGAAGGAAAGGGCGTGATGGTGTAGTTGGCTAAAGTCTTAGCCATTCTACTCCGTTCACCAGCTTCACAGAATTCCTTGATCTCTTGATCTTTGTTCATCAGAAAGCTTGCGTGCGATGGATCTTGCGCCCATCGACTGGCCGCACCGGTGGAGCAGTAGTTAGCTTGCTTCTCTCCCAGCAATTTCCTGTGAGCTCAAAAGAGCTTCACAGTAAAATCTCCTGGTTCAGAAGAGGTAAGACCACTCTTCCCCACAGCCCAAGCTCCCATTGTCAGCACGAACTGTTCGATTCCTGGCACGGGCGTCAAATGGAACTTGAATCATCTAATGCTAACTTTCAACCATAGACACGGATGCAAATTCCGTCCGGTGCATACCAAGCATGTTTTTTTCTTGGCTGTTGTTACACCTATCTTTTGGGATGCCAGACTTGGATGACAGCCATAAATATATGTTACGCAATGTGGTGTGTAGTGTAATAGTGTAATGTAGTAGTGTAGTGTAGTGTTCATGCCATTTTTTGGATGTTGTGTTGGTGTAATATTGTGGTAGATCACGGTTGGCCATGTGACAGAAGCTCCACATTCAACCACGAGTGGTCCATGCTTGCTGTATTGGCAATCGAAATGTCATGTATGTATGGCCTTGCCCTACCTAGTCTTAATTGTAGCTGAATGTGCAGAATTAGCGTCTTGATTCTGCCTCGACGATGCTTTCCCCCAATGGTTCTACGTGCGTATATTCGATAAAGAAGGTGCGCGTGTCTCTTTTTTCCAATGCAACTTCCCGTTCGGTGCTAAACAAAGCAAGTCTAGATACATGCCAAGTACACAGTCCATGGTCTAGTCATGCCTTCCGTTCCTGAGGGCACATCCCCAACCAAAAGACAAAGGGGTGTTTTGGCACCGCCCTCTTTGTTTTCCCTTCTGTTCCCTCGCTCTCCTGTTCTCTTGTTTCTTTTTTTTTGCAGCCATCGTGGACGGACTCTATCATCATCATCATCATCATCATCACCCACCAACCACGCCGCCTCTCCCCAACAACCACTGGCATTTATTTGATGCGGCTTTATTCTACGCACTTTATATCTTCATCTTTTGATGCTCTCTTTTTTCTCTAATATCATCACCACTTCCGCTTCTCTATTATTGTTTACTATTTATTAGCTCTAGTGCTGGTCTGCCAATAATCTACCATCACTCTTTCTTGTATTCACTCTTTCACCTTTGGCTTAGAGTCGGTGGCCATGTTCTGCTGACCACCACTTTCATCCCATACTCTTAAACTGTTTCTTATAATTTCCCTCTTTGCACCTTCACGTCGGATTGCCGCAAATCTTGCGTGTTGATTTTACCGCTGCTGAGCCTCTCCCCAAAGCTTGGTTTGTATTGATACCAAAACGCAATTCCCACTGTGACTTTACAGACTGCGTTGGAACTTCAAGCCTACATTTTTTTCTTGGCATAGAAAGGCCGACTCAGACAACTTTCAGAAACCTCAAGCTTTTCAAGCGTCGCGTCTCCAACTCTATTCGGATTATTATATCTTAGTTTATTCTCTACCTAACAGCCCTTTATCCCGATTTCTTACAATGCCAGAATTTGGACAAGATACTGTGTTGCCTACTCGCCCTCCGCCACCTCCGCCGCCAACTGAGCAAAAGCCTCTAGTCCCAACTGTTGTCACTGTTGGCATTGACGAGCTGGACCCTACCCCTCCTTCTTCTCCCCAAGCTGGCCAGCGGGGAAACAGACCCTAGAATGACTTTGTGTCCGCTATGAAGTCCCTTGGCCGTAACCATGGTAGGCAGGCTACTTTTTTGTTGTTTCTTTTTGCCTCGAGTCTTTTGAGAAAACTAATGGCATTCCCTTTTAGACCCAAGCCGTGATACCCAGATAGGTGTTGCTCGGACCAATAGCGTCAAAAATAGACCTACTCCTACCACCCATCTTCAACAAGTTCGCCAGGGCCGAGGTGACAACTTGCAACAGCCTGCCAGACCTTCAGATATTCCTGAAGAGCAAGATAATGTCAGCCCAGGTGAAGAGAAAGAAACCTCCGAGCCTATAGTCACCGTACGACCAGTAGAATTAGGAACTGTAAACAGAGCACGTCAGACAACTCTGTCTTCCCGTCCTCGAAAGCGGCAATCGGCGCAGTTTATCGATTCTTCTCAAATTCCATTTTCTCGCTCTTCTACATCATCTCGATCTACGCGTCAGCTGATTCGCGTCGTTCCAACCATCGAGACAGTCGAGCGTGTTGCTGCCGCTAAGGTTTACCTTGAATCATACTTCAACAGTATTAAAGATCACATTGACTCTCGTGAAAAGTATAGGCTCTACATGGAAAATGAACTTGACGTAGCTGGAAGCCTTACAACAGAGCAAAAGGCTCTGATGCGCATGCTTTTCAATCAAGAATGGGCTTGGCATTTACGAGAAACCCGTTTTCTTAAGGCACGAAGCTCTAAAGCTACCCGGGGATTAGCAATTTCACCTGTTATTGATGACTATGAACAGATCCGGATTCTCGGTAAAGGAAGCTTCGGCGTTGTCAAGCTTGTCCGCGAGAAGGGACCTCTTGGGCACCGCAACCAGGTATATGCCATGAAGGTTATTCGAAAGGCAAACATGCTGGTGTATGGCCAAGAAGGAAACCTCCGTGCAGAGCGGGATCTTTTGATTGCGGCTCAGGCCTCAAACTGGTTAGTGCTTGCGCCTGATTTCAACTGTAGGAATTCCATTTGCTGCAGCTACATTATACTAACGCTGAATATAGGATTGTGCCCCTCGTCGCCAGCTTCCAAGATGCATCTAATCTTTATCTTGTCATGGAATACATGTCTGGTGGCGATTTTCTTGGCTTGCTGGAACGTGTCGGATCCTTGAGCGAACCTACTACTCGCTTTTACATTGCTGAGATGATTGTGTGCATTGAAGAAGCCCACAAACTAAAATGCATCCACCGTGACATTAAGCCAGACAATTTCTTAATTTCTTCATCGGGTCATTTGAAAATCTCTGACTTTGGATTGGCCTTTGATGGCCACTGGTCTCATGACGGGGCATACTATAGCGCCCATCGCTATTCGGTGCTAGACAGGATTGGCATGGAGCCTCAGGATGAACAGATTTCATCCATGAATGACGAGGCCTACCATCGGCACCGTCGCTAGCTTCGATCAGTCGAAGCCGGAATCAAACGCCATTGTCGCGTGCTGAATGACGGAGAGCCTCTTCTGGAGTGGCGAAACAAGTTTAGCAAACGAGAATCTGTTCGTTCTATTGTTGGTACCAGCCAGTACATGGCCCCCGAGGTTGTCCGTGGTGATAAGTATGATGGTAGATGCGACTGGTGGAGTTTGGGTGTGATCATGTTTGAATGCCTCTACGGATACACTCCGTTCTTTTCGGATCGTGGCCGCTCGTTTACACGCAAAAATATTTTGGTAAGTATTCCCTTTTGCCTTATCATGCACCTGGTTAACAGATGATAGAACCACGAGAAATGTCTTGAATTTCCGGAACTACCCATTATCAGCACGCGATGCAAAGACCTACTATTTTCTCTACTACAGGAACCCGAGAAGCGTATTACGGCAAAAATGTATTCCCAAAAATCCAAGTCTCGGTCCAAAACAGGCACCTCGAACGACTACAAGTGCGTTGTGGCCAACGATGCTGCGGATATCAAAAGTCATAGTTGGTTTCGCTGCGTGGATTAGGAGAGTTTACACCGCGTAACCCCCCCTTTCGTCCCTGACATCCGCAATCCCGGGGACACTACGTATTTTGACAGTATGAAAAACATCAGCGACTGGTCAATGACGGAGGATGAGGAAAATGGCTCTGAGGCAGAGCTTCCGCCAATGACACGTGAAGAAGCACGAAGTATTTTGGAGTCTCCTTCGGCCGGATTGTGCGAAGTTGCGGCTGGACTAACTTGTGGCACATACGATAGCCACCGGCTTCGCATGGTGTACGAAGAGATTGATCGATCCCGGTTCAACAGAGAAGACCGCGAACAGCTAAAGGCATTTCTATTTACACACGGTCCGGAGGAGAAGAGACGCCCTCGAGATCTGCTTTTACGCTCACAGGAAACGAAGTCGAAGGCAATGTCACTCCGCAAGGAACTTGCCTTTATTGGATACACGTGGCGTCGCAGACGCGTTTACAACTATGGCTCCATGCCACAGATTAAGGGTTCAGATGGCTTTGTTGACGGCGTTGCTCAGGTAGTTCCGTTTCTTTTGCCCGAAACTCTCCCAACTGAGCAGTCCTCGGGCTCTGGCTCAACAGACGTGGCCAAGACCAAATTGGCTAGTAGACATGGAGAGGGAACAAACAGCAAGCATGTGACATGAATATGGACTGGAGGATGGTATTATTCTTTTGGATCAGTTGAGAGGGGTTGGTAGCATCAATCGTTGCAGACAGGTTGACGAATGCCTTAAGTAGAGATTAAACAGTACTTTGTAGTGTTATTAGATTATTGTTATCAGTGCTTGCCTCGTCTCAAAAACAAGACGAAGCAATGTACCGTTTTGAATGAGACTATGCTAGGAGCTAAAATGAAGAACGATGAGGAATGTGTGTGAATCTAGACATGCGATAGGTCATAGGAAGTTGTGACAGAAAGAGGAATAAAGAGTATATATGTAAACGTAAGATGGTTATAGATAAAAATAGAGGCAGTAGAATGGAAATAGATACAAGACGAAAACGAGACAAGCT